>DWEM01000326.1:0-20387 GCA_018245935.1 Agara belti belti
AACGTAACCGGTGAAATGTGGGGGTGTACTACACTCCTCTGCCTACCCCTTCGGGGAATACAGGCGTGATGTTGCGTAAATTATCAACATGTACAAATGTTATTCAAACTACATTTTAAGCATACCGCAATATCATTAGAACTAGGTGGTGCCATTTCCAAAGTGTAATATCCCTTCGCATTACGCATTTTGTGCGCTAGCTGCGATTGCGTGACCTGCTTAGCTTTTTCTGTAATCAAAACGTGGCACCATTATCATAGTATTACCTGGTGCTTATTAAAGCAGAGCCAGGTAACGTGGGAACGGAAGTTTCCTTACCCGTTTTGTAAATTAATACAAGATGTCAAAATGAAAGCAAGTGAGTACTGCCGGCTGTTTTTGCTATAAAAGAGCACCGATAGAGAAAAACTACCTAAAATTACATTTAATACACATATTTACAAAAGTTGTCACGTTTCAGAAAAGCTCGATGGCCTCAACTTTACGACTTTTTTAGTAATATGAATATAACATATACCTACTTGATAACACAGGTATACCAACAAGTCCTATTATAGCTTCATTTTAGATTTCAAATTGCAGAAGTACCTATTAAACGAGCAGGCAAAAGTCACAATTGGCAACTGCCCTCCCGTGGACATCTGTAACTTACTTTTAACAGACCACTAGGATTGGGATTGCGACTGTGAATTGGTTCAGTTAGTGATAGGCGATAATAAGAATAGTATTAAGTAAGTATTCATTAGTAACAGGTCTGCAGAAATATTACTGGAGGAATATTAGGTCAGTTAACGTAATACGATAGTAGTATAAAATATAGTTAATATCCGTGCTATTCGATGATGGTCACAAATGCGTTACAACTCTTGAAGACTGATATAATCACTTGTAATATACACCTATACCGTCATCCACACCCTTCAGACTGAAACACAAATTGTTTTAATTACAGCTGCTTTTAAACTTACACATATATATACGTCTTACCTTTCAAAAAATCCTTTAATTTGTGTCTGGTTGCGCCTGGAGTAAACACATCAGAGATTTCATTCCATGCGGGAGATTTCAATCCTGTTCATTTAAAATATTCATAGAAATAAATAAAAAACAATTATTTTGTATTTCAAAATTATCCGATCTTAGGTTTTGATATGTCTGCGATAGGAAATTATTATTTTCATGGATACATTTGATATCAAAATACAATATTCATTACTTTACTAGACACGGCAATAGGTGTAAGTACTTTATTCATCGTTGAGAATTGGGACACGTGTTCTATGATGTACATATTTTGCAAGTCACAGATCAAATGAGGATGAAAAAGTACGTCTGAGAGATTTCTTATTTGCGATTTAGAAAATTCTATTACATTACTCGACCTGTATAATCAATCTGAATTGTCTTATTATATAGGTACTTTGAGATACTAATGTAGTAAGATTACAAATGGTTTGTTTTAATGAATTCTACAAATTTCGGAGCACGTAACAATAAAGAACTATACAATTTGACATGTTCCTAATATATAAACATATAATACGCGTAATTTGATAAGTTTCTTTGAGTTGCTGATTATAATTAACGTTTCTTTTCATCATTAATAATTTTATCCACAACCACGTGTCATTTGTCCTTTATTTCAACGTCGCAAAGAGCGGATTGTTCTTTACGAGGTTGAATTAAAGGACAAATTTTAATATTGACTGCATTGCTGCAATATTACGTAATAATAGAAAATAACAAACAATGAAACTTACGAGTAGCAAAGTTCAATACAAGTTTAGCCATGATATATTATAGTTACAGTGTAATTTAAAAAATCAATAGCAATATATTTTGTCGACGGCTGTAACGTTACTTCAGGATTCATTAGGTTTGACATTACTTTATAATAATTGAAATATTGTCATAAGTATAAAAAAAACTCAAAAGTTACCAATAAGTTTAAACTATATTTATCTATAAAGTTAAATTATTAATTTTCTTTGTACATATAATTGTAAATAAAAAGTAATTAATACATGTAATTGTCGATGCGCATCATCGACAATTATATGTAGTTGACAAAAATAAGTTTATGAATTGATTTACAAGTAGCTATTTGACTTAAATATCACGGTTATAAAACAATAGACGAAGAGAGGGATGAATGTAGACGAAGCACGTCAGGTTTATAAGGTTTATATCTGGAACTCAGTGCTTTCTGTTTACCCCGTTAGGGACCTGGCGTGATGGTATGTTGTTGTTGTTGTATAAAAAAATAGTGAGGTTAACAATCTGAACAAAAATAAATCGCAAAATAGTCAGGTCATAATCATAGGACCTGAGTATTTTGCGTTTGGTTATTAAAGCAAGCCCTTTTTTTAAAAGTTATTACCTTATTTGAGAGGCGTTTATTTTATTATTTTTGAAAGTTAACATTTTATTGTAAATGAAAATTGATAATAGAAAAAAGAGCTTTGCAAAGTTTGTTTCAGCTGATGTGGTCTCAGTTTTGAAATGATGTCGTTTGAGTCAATCGACAAAATTTGAAATAGTTGTGTTGATCTTAAAATGTCAAATGGAGATGTAATATTTTTGTTTTGCATATTATATGACTAAGTGGCTGTAAATGAAATTGTGTTTACAAAAAATATTTGTAATCTTTTTTATGTATACCATGACACATATATATGTGTGGCACATATTAAAAATCTGGGGTTGTGATTGGAGGTCCTGAAATAATTTTACCAATATTTATTGTATCTAAAAAGAATCATACGAATTACACAATACAAGAGTTTTTATTCTTTATTGGATACAAAACATTACAATTTAAAAATATAATTGTAAACAACAACTTGTCATTTTTTAGGTTTTGAATCTTTTTTTGTTGTTTCGTTTTTCTTTATATTTTCACCTTTCTTCGCAACTTTTTCGTCGGCTTTCTTAGGTTTGTCAGATTTAGAATCCGGTTTAGGTGTAGCTTTAGGTACAGCTGTAGTTGCAGCTTTGGTCTTTTCTTTTTCGGCTGCTTGCTTCGCCATTTCAGCCGCTTTTGCCTTCATTGCGGCCTTTTCTTTTAACATCTGCTCTTTCCTTTTCTTTGCTTCAGCTTTAGCTTTTTCCTCGGCTGCTTTTATAGCGGCTTCCTTTGCTTTAATTTGTCGCTCTTTTTCGGCCTCAATATCACGGATTCTTTGTTCCAAGCCGGAAATGAAATTATCTGCCATTTTTGAGACGGCTTCTTCCATTTTTTTTCCTCCTGGACCATGGAAGAATATCTGAGTGCCGGGAGGTATCATTTCCACTTTTGCATAGCGCCATGCTATTTCACAGCCTGGTTTTAACGATTTGCTGGCAGCTAAAAATTTAAACGGTATTGTATTAATTACAAACTATTCAAACTTTTAATTTTGACAATAATTTAAAAAATCAACAATCTCCTTTCTGGCCAATTTTCTTTTTAACTTTTTCTAATTCTTTCTCAAGATACTTCGCTTCCGCTGGTAGCTGGCGATCTCTAAGATTAGTTATTTTTGACACTAACATGGATGCTAGTTTATTCAAAGCATCTTCCGCTCTTCTTATAAGCGGATTGCATACTAATGGTTTGCCTGGCGTGTTTATCAGTAGGCGTTTTGTTGCCGACCATATATTTGACACGACTGGTCCGACTGTTCTCAGAGAAACTGCAAAAAGCAAAACAAACGCATTTTATGTAATTAAAAGTTAAAAAAAATCTAAAAGAATAGTACCTACAGTAATATTACAGCACTTTGTTTTGCTACAGTTTCTTTGAGATAGTTATATTATACAACGTACCCAGCGCCAGATCTAAAGCTATTCTTGTTGCTCTCGCCATCAAGTTGTTGTTTTTTGTTGGATTAAGTCCGCCCTTCGCAAAGAGCAATAAATTACTTAATTTGATTGTAACATGGATAAATAAAATTTTCAATTTGACATTCTAAGTCTAGAGTGACACGTACTATTTGCTTTTATATTTTAAACGGTGACCAGATGTTATTGGTTTATTAACGGTGTATATTGTTCTTTGAGTTATAAAATGAGGTATTTATTATATAAGCAATCGTAAAATCCATGAAATCAGATTTATATAAATACCATGCTTGATTAACTATGTTATGAATATGTTTCGATTGTTACATTAAGTACACCGTACATATGATTTAGTTATTATTCTAAGAACTTTCAGAAATCGATGAAAACTAAAGAATGAACGTATATTAGAAGAAAGATATACTATACATTTATGAGCTTGGCGAGCAAACATTTTAATGATGACTTACTGAACTGTAATATAAAAGAAAAAACTGTCGCAAACAAAAAGTGTCGCTATTTGCATATAAGTCAATGTTTAATATTGATCCATTATTTTTGATATTTGTTCACAGCAAAAACACAATTACAGTAGACACTGTAATTCGACATTTTTTGAATGAATGAATGAACGAATGCATGACATAGACATGTCATTCATTCATCGAAAGAAATTAAAAAGCTATATAATTTTTTGATAGGATTAACTGGTACCATAATAAGGTAACTCTTATCGCCTGAATGAGACCTGACATTGTTGTTTACTCGAACTTCGTCAATCGTACTATTGCGTTCCTCAAAAAAGGCCATTGAGCGTTACAGCAACTCCTAACTAAATATTTGAGTAAATATTGCTAGTTGCTCGATTGTTGACGTTATCAAGGTTTTTAATATTAAGAAATCATGATTTCAAGAATAATTTTGTAATGGTAAAAATCGTATTTAATTAAATTATATTACAAACAGAAAACGTTTGATTTTATATGCGTCATATAAAACATCGTCAAGGACAACACACAAGTAATCGTGGTCGGCTCTAAATTGGAATAAATGGGCATGAAAAATTACAATTAAGTACATAAAAAAATCTTGGAGGAGGATTGACCACTTTCTGTAGATAATTAAGAGATAATAACAATAAATACTACTGCAGAGGACCTACATAAAAATATTAATTACTCACTCGCAATTGGGGGCATTGCACCTATTGATGTTATAAATATTTTTATCGCAAAACGACGGTAAAAGGAGAGCGAGGCTATACGGGTCGCAAGATATACCTACCATACACAGCGGCAACAACCAAATGTTCGTTAAATAATGCCATTTAATATAATTGTATATGTCATTTAATATAACGTGTTAGAACGCATTCCAAATTTAAATTTAATTCGTATTATCCTGAGTTCCTACCTATAATTGGAACAAAGGGAATTCTCTTCCTATTGTAGGATACAATATGACATAGTCGTACACAACCATAACTGGAATACATCACGAGCATCAGCTTACGATAATCATTTCAGTGCATCATGATCTGATAAAAATGAAACAGTGTACACTTGAACATCAATAAAGGTATATTTATGTATGAGCATAAACCGCTTCATGAAATGTTCACCGACCATCAATTGTATTATGTATAAAAAGTGATAGTGAAGCAGCACTATCACGTTTCGTCATCATAACTCACAAGCTCTAATTGTTAACTCACAACTCAACACTTTTGTAACACTTTCCCTTTACACTCGTTAATTTTAAAGTCTACAACAATTTGACCGCCTGAAGTTACGACATTAGTTACATCTTCAGGTAAAGGTTCATTATCGTGTTTAGTATCGTTTGTAACATTGAAACGGACATCTCCTAAGTGTTAGAGTACAGGTGTGAGTGAAACAATGCTCGCTTGCTTTGTACACAATGGAGACATAACACTGTTCGAAGGTGACGTTTTAATGGCGCGAGTTGTTTGCTTTCGACGATCAACTAAACGGTCAATAGGAGATCCACTAGTGTCCAAGGTCCAAATAATCGAGTTATGGACTACCAGAGCTTACAATACCTACCAAATCATTTATGATGTAAGTTTGATGAATATGGTAAGATTGCTATAGAACTTATTCAAATACATTAATTTATGTCATTCATATTATTCTGGATTTTTTTATATGTAAATAAAAAAAACTCATTCAGATAAAGTTACATATGAATTACTGAATGTTCCTTATATACGCAATAAGCTTGAGTTTATGCTGATATACAAAAAGAATCCTCTTCTAAAGCCTGCTCACGTTGCCCACTCTTCTGCTGTTGTAAATGTCCATTTGCAATTATGAATACTACCATAAAGTGGTCCGTTTCTAGCCTGTCTTCCTCTGGATTTATTGTCCTAATAAAAACATAATCGGTGTTTATGTTTAACGACTAAAACGAGCTGTTCCTGCACAACGTCATTCGCGTGGAAGATTTTATGGTGTCTAATTTCATTTTCAATTTTAATAACTTCGAAACGTCCAGCCCATTTAGACATAAAAAGCTTTTATTAATATAAAACATGAAATCCGCCTGCTTTTGTTAATAAAAGTAAAACATTTTGCTTCCATTCTATACTGTAGTCAACTGCAGATAAGTCTAACGCTTGATTAATATTTTCAGTCCTGGGGTCTTTATAATAATATTAATGTCACATGAAGCATGAATAACATTGCAACGACAGTCGGATCATGCTTAATTTAATAATGATTACTTAGAAGCTCAATTTAATTTCGGAGTATAACTTAGACTGAAGCATTAATTTAGCACTCCTTTAGAAAATACAGCACAATTTATATTTAACAAGGTTACTTAATAGCACATCACTACAAGTCAATTCATGTCACCAATATTAGGAGCACACGGAACGAATTGGAAGAAAAGTTATTTATTTATGAAACATGTTTTACATCCACATGGGCGGTGCGGCGAGTGAAAGCTAGACCTCGGTGTACACATCCGTATACTTCTGATTAGGAGAGAAATTCACGCCAGTTTTTTTTTAAATAAACTGTACCTACAATTACGTGAAGAATCTTACAACATGTCCTCTAGATATAGTAATGTTTTATTATGTATGAATCCATATGATATAGTAATGTTTTATCATGTACTCCTTAATAACATTCAATTTAAACTACTATATTGTGGTCTACAATTATCTTCTTCCTAAGCATTTATCGTCGAGTAATAATAATCTAGATATAAACTTGCGCTTACGTTGTCTAGGTAGGTAATCGTTACGATTAAAATCAAATACGCTACGACAAAGATTTGCCATTCACTATTTCATAACATATTCGACTGTAGGTACTGTTACATATCGCTGAAGCTCCCTCATACCTCTATAATTTCATAATTAAATTTGTTACACAACAACAATAGCCATAATTTCGTACACGTCTCGCTTAGACTAGAAATTTGTTTGATTAACTCTTCGAGTCAGTGCAAGATTACAAAAGTATTACAAAGTTAGTTTTGATTAGACCAATCAAAATAATGAACATTCTAACATCATAAACTGACTTAATTGGACGCTCCAGGCTTATTAAATTATTTACACGGACCTAAGAACAATTTGAACCGAAGTGCTGTAATTTCCGCATATCAGAACATTTTGTTCCCAAACCCCGAATGTTTTTGTAGCGTGTCCCCATTTGCAGGTTCGTTGCCTTCGACGTCTAACTGGACAGTTTTTTACCGACGAGTCAAGAACTCAATAACTTCTCAATATGACATAGCGGGTGCGGCGCCACGATTTTTTTTTCTATGCACTAGTTCCGAGTGTGGGCGGCGATGTTAACGACATTTTTTGCTCAAATGCAAGATTAGTTTCGGTCTGTGCCGGAACATAAAACAGTTTCATTTGATCAACGACGGGTTCTAAGCAACACACTGCAACAACAATGACGGAACAAATATTGCAATTGGATGGAAAAACGACGCAATTAGATTTGGCATCGATCGACAACCGACCACCACAATTCGGCCGCCGCGATTCAGAATTTCCGAGCTACTGCAAGTAATGACATAGCGGGATCTCTTATTTAATTTACTGTTAATTTAACGTGAACGAACGAATTACGTACGGCTACATTATTACTGAATCATGTCAGCCTTACACCTAAAGAGCTTTTTGCAGTTAACACGAGCAGACGTTTAATATACATGTCTTAACGGTTACAGTTTATTACTAAATTAATAGATATTTTAGTATTTTATGCTTGTAATTTGTAGCCCTAATCAATACAAAGTAGTAGTAACGAAAGAAGCTCGTAGCTCTGACGCGGTGGGAGTACATAATGTATTCATGATAATACATTTTGATAAGCAAGTGATTATTTTGGTAGTTCATACACTTTTCTTACAATGCAATCCAGTTTAGTGATAGGCATAAACTGCTAATTACTGTTTAGGAACACCGGAATCGTTTAATGTACTCGTCAGTTTTAAGGAAATCGGGTAATTGGGACTATTAATAGCCATGCGTGCGGTAACGGAATTGTTCGTCTTGATTAAGAAAACGTGATCAGTTATACGGAAATTTAGAAGCTGGGGTCGTGGTTTACACACGTTTAAAATGCCGAAACCTAAAGAAATACAGCCTCCGAAAATAATTAAATTAGCCTTCAGAGAACAAATAGTGATCGATAATAATATTTACCGCGGCTCCATTATTTACCCAAATGATGATGTTTAACTAATTAATGGTAAGAAAACAGACAAATATGGTACATAATTTTTCATGTCCTATAAATATTTCTTTCTCGATTCAAATTTAAAATGTGGTTGTGGTGGTGGTGGTGGTGTGTGATCATTCTTGGCCACTTACTATATTATGTATATACATCTATATAGACGTAATAGGAAATTTACTTTGTAGGTAGGTATTTCTTAACTTGCCCGCCTACATTTATGAGTTGCCCTTCGTGGAATAAATAGAATAATATTCAATTAGGTTTGCCTATGTTATTTTTGTATCGTTGAATGTATCCTGTATTGCACCATCACGTTTTTCTTTTTATTTGTATAAATGAGTATAAGGCGTTGTGTGGGATTTTTTTTATTAAGGAATCGTGACATGAAAGACCTAGGCGAGCATCACGCGCCGGAAAATCATTATCACAGCACATTCCTACCAAAAATGATCTCATCTTACTATTAACATATGAAGTGGATAATCCTCTAGTTAAACATGTATGCCTATTGCAAAAAATATTTCCAAGGTTTTCGATTCGTCATCACAGTTATTAGTTTTCACTATTGTTACGCAAATACATAGATAACATATTTACATTTGCGTGTATAATAGGCTTAGTTAATTTAAACATTAACTCTAGGCAAGTACTGTGTAAATTTGATTTATACGTCCTGATCTAAAATCTCGTATTATATGGATATGACAAAAGGTGAATGTTTATCTAAATAATGTCCATAGCAATATTCAATTTTATAATGTTTTGAATGAATAAATAAATAAATGCGGGTAGAAGAAATGGAACTCGGCAAACTTACTATTATTTGATCGCCCCGATACGACTTGTTTACCACCTCACAGACGTAGTCGGAAAAGGAGATTTAAATTATGTGCGGCGCGGCTCAAGGCCTAATGATAAGAGCAGTTGCGTGCCACTCTTGAGCGATACCAGTGGATACAGTCCTAAAATGGCCAGACACATATTGTATATCTGGAGCGAGTGGAAACTCCATGGAATCTTTTTTTGCAATAAACAGCTTTTGTAATAATTTAAAAATATTCACTCCGAGTATAACAGTAAATCAGTCATCACTGCGGTTGTTTTTAGGACTCAAGCGCTAAGCATTCCAAGGGATCGTTCTGTTAACAGTTGTATTGCTTCCCATAAGTTCGAAGACTAAAATTTAAACGTGTTATAACAACGATAATACGGCTCGATCTTACCAAGTCATATTAATATAATAAAATCACTTTGGAATCAAATATGTAAGAGTTCCTGACATCCGATCATAAATACCTGCGTTCAATTCACATACATACTGTGTGCAATAGATACGGGGCTCTAAAGCTAGCAAAGATCTACCGCCCGAAACCTTGTAGATCTGACACACAGGGCCTCGCAATTGCCAAGGGCCCCATTATACATTAAGGTAAGAATTACTAGAGATATATCAATTATTAGCGATAGAGGTCTATAATTGTCAAGATGAAACCGAGTTTGATTCAAAAATATAACGGACACCAACGCAGTCAAAACAACTACGATTCGTCCTTGTCTCATGTATGAGACGGGTGACAGGTAAAATATACAAACATGGCCAAATTTCCAGATTATAATCATGTCTAGTATATCATTTGTTCCTGACCCAGAAAAACGTTAATTCCTAAGTACACAGCCTTCTGTAACCGCTCATAATGAGTTTCCGGCCAAGTTCCATAATCTCACTCGCTGTGCAAAGTAAATATATGTTACGTTATTCTTTTTGTAACTTATTATTATACCTTCACAAGACTACACTAAAAGGTACTGTAATTTGTTATAATTGCCATATGCTTGGTGTGTACGTTTTTTATTGCGTGGCAAGTACCTGTAGGGATATCGTTTCATGCATTCATTTCTTCTAAATCACTTCCTATCATCGCTACAAATCACACTCATTAGCAGTTGGGACGTAACCTCGAGAACACATAAAACACCAATATCATGGTTCTTGGGTAACCCGGTCAGAGGCAATTACTCAGGCAGCCTCATCGTGGCTTTTAACGTAATCACTTATCTTTAGTTGACTCGTTCCACCGAACACTTGGTTACTTTAGCGATCGAAATCCTTTTGAAGAAACGAGAAAAATCTTCTTTACCGAATAAACAACCATTTTTTTCATGGAACTCGTAACAGTTTTCTTCGGCCATTGAACTTTCTACTAAGTAACGAACGATTGAAATTCTAAGACAATTGTTCAACGGTGTATTAATGTAATTAGGTACTTTGTTGTAGCTGAAAGTGAAGAAAGGATTTCGTTATGTGTACAGACAAAGTATGACGCTTGTCATTTCCATACATCCGTCTAGCTATTGGCTCTATAGCCAGCACTTTTACTTTGCAACATAACACATAAGTACAGTAATAAAATTTATTATACGTTTAATTCATTGAATTTACTTGTTAGCGGTGAAGCGAGCTCCTAACGTGCTGACGTCAGGTCGTGAGCAAAAAACGTGCTAAGTACCTACATCTGCCATTCATGAATTGTTAAGTCGACGCAAGTATCATGCGCTGACTTCACCTGTTGACGATAGCAAACTTCTGAATATTCTTCATTTGTCACAAACATTCAGCCGCTGTACTAACTACACTTAAAGAAGTACTAACTGGACTAATATTACTAACAGTCCCATTACTATAGTTCTATTGGAGATTGGTTGCTCATGAGCTGATGAGCGGCAGTAGTCATTTGTGACTGCTGCCTGCTCGTTTGCAGCTCTCTTTCCATTAAAAAGTTTTAGGTACCATATAAAAACTGCATTGTTTATATTAGAGAACTAGAAAACGGCCCTACAGACATACAATTGTTTAAAAGAATCAAGCTGAAATCTCAGCTGATACTACATAGATTGGAAAACGATACGACAGTATGTGTTTATATTGAGTTTACAATGTTGTCAATATTTTACTATGCATTCAATACCGATGTAGCCATTAGAGAGACACTGTCGGCGGTTTTTCCTCCGGACCTCTTAGCATAAATCTGATTACACACAAGCACGACATAATAACCTCACATGGAGCGCCCGGTATAATATGACGCGATGGGTATAATACAATGTTCATTATGGTCACCATTACCACAGAACACGAGTCATTTAGACACGCTGCATAAATAACTGTGTAACATGGCACGTTTGTTTGAGATTTGGCGAGACACAAGTCCACACACATAGAATACAAAATAGTGACGTTCTATTAAGGTATAAATTTAAACGGATATTAAGTGTTAGTACGAGATGCTGTAATCTAGTGAAAAATGTCATTAATGCGTATGTGTTTGAGTTTCCCGAAAACTATAGACTGCAAACGTGAATTCATTTACTAAGCAAGCGCTTACGGCTTACGTCATCCCTCTGAATCAGGCCAGCTTAAGGGCAAATAAAATAGAAGAGGAAAATGTGTTATAATCTACCAAACGTACCACTGTATCCCAAAATCTGAATAATTCACAGCCGACCAAGGTGATCATAGTTGAAATCAGATGATTATGCGTCGCAACTTTTGGTAAGATTTTAGGTTATTCATTTAAAATTCACAGTATTTCAAAATATGCGAACTATTTCCTAATGGTTTTCAGTCATTTCTACTTGCTATCTGTTCTGTGATAGTTACAATGCGTCAACCGTGTAGACGGCAAGGCGAATGTACTGCCGTCTAACGTAGTATGAATAATCATAAAATCCTTACAAGAAACATTTGGGGTCAAAGTACTTTACTCTTGAGGAACACTGAAGAAAATCATCCAAACACTGTATTTTGATGTTCCGTTAGACAACACGGCGTTATCTATAATTATAAATGTATGCAATTTTATGTACATATAAATGTATATGATTCTATGTACAATGTACATACATATATTCGAGAACGCGGGGAGGATATCGGTTTAGTGATTAAATATAGATAACTAAGAGCTTCCGTGAACAATTAATATCAGTTGATTTGACACCTCTTTAACGTGAAATTTACAGCAAGTAATGTAATTCTAAAAACGATCTTAAAGTTAAAGAACTTGTAAATATCGAAGTTAGAGTAATTGTAATTGAAACTTTGCAAAGCAATCAGTGGATAAGGCAGTTTCTGTAGAACGAACCCTTCAGCTAGTGCTAGTCAAAATTTTGCCAGACAGATCAATATGACTTTCCAACACCAACATATGATAGTCGCGACACAGCAGCTGCGTGTACTTTTAAAACACATTCTACACCTTATGTGGCAATTTGTCAACCATGTTTATCATTTAAAAGGAAACAATAATAGGTCTTCTAGTTACATAATACCTCCACATAGCAGTGATAGTCGCGCTTATTATTAATCGCAATCTATTAAAACAAATAAACAAGTAATAATAATAAAAATATTTTAGGATCCCTCACACACGTCCAACGGATCAGGTACCGGAATAGAATAAAATAAATAATGCTAAAGAAATGAAAATGAAAAAAAAAACAGATGTTTTTTACGCAACACTACTGTTACCCTTTTAACATACATAGATATTTCTTGTTATTGCAGAGCTTCAGCTTGTATCTACTAGACCATACAAAATATATGTGCATTTTAACAAACTTATGTTTAACCAACCGTTGCTAACATTTATTTGTCAGCGGAAATTGTTGGTTTATATTATTGAAACAGTATTATTTCGCAGTAAAATTGTTGATCAGCACAATTACAAGTCATACATAAACCTACATAGGTACGTATGGAAGTATGTAATTATATTTATCTGTCTCATTGGCAACAATACTGCGTCTCAACACTCAGAGATTAATTACCTGAAGCTGAGATCGTTAAATTTTCTAATTAAACTCTTGCTGAACATTAGTAATTTTTACTTATGTTTCTCAGTTTCTTCAATGTTCATAATAATAAAGTATAGATATTATGTTGTGCTTTATTTTTTTTTTACTTTACGTCTTACCTACGACCTTATGGTCATAAAACATCCCGAAAAGAAAAAACCTGGATTTTGAAAAAAGAATATATTTATTTTCTTCTATTTTTATTTTTGTTTAATGTGTGAGTTTCGGTTGGTTTGTTCGGATGTTGATTACAGTACCTGCCTGTACGTGAGATATTCACTTTTATAACTACTTATTTTCAAGTTTAATGACGACTCATCGTAATTATTTAACCCTGATTGAATTTCATCATTGCACGCTATTGGAAAAATCTGCCATCAGTGGATATAAAAAAATAATCTTACATCAGCATTAGCCTCGAATGCCTTTCAGCTTCCAATTCCGTAAATGATGCAAGGGTTTCCACGCTAATTAAGTAAATTGAACAAATATGCATTCCCTAAGTACATATTCCGCATAGTGTAGATGTCCCTAAATGAAACATTTTCCTTAAAGTTAATTAAAAGTTACCTTTTTAAATATGCACGGCACTTCGTGAGATCACATAAATTTTCAATTAATCGTACAAAACGAGAGTGAAAGCCGAGGCTTATATTATAAATAAGAAGTTTTTACATACCCTTAACTCAGCTTTTACTTTATGTAGAAGAATGTATGATAATGAATAAATATAAGTTGAAATAATATGTACTGATGCTACTTTCTACTACCTCTCAAAATATAGAATGACGCAATGATTTGTTGCTATACATCAAACGATAAATAAAAATAGACAAAGGTTAAAACTCTTTTTTTTATTGTGCAATATTCTCCGCAATTGTGTTATTGTATACTTGCTTTTAATGACTTGTCTTCATTGAATTTTCAAATACGTTTTCTTGTAATGGTCCTAAGGGTTCATTTTCATTTGTAAAACAGATATCCAGCATGGGGGTGTCTCCCCGCTGGCTGGGTAACGATTCATTAAATTCGTAACTTCAAAATTAATCATATAAGCATATTTAAAGTTACTGTTCATTATAGTGCATATTTAATATTGCAATAAGATTGCTGCACATGTTGGCGTGCCGCGAAGAACGAAATCAAACGAACTCGTGGTTGTATGGAAACGGTTTTCCTCATGCGGTCCCTGTAGCCTGTGTTACAGAACTTTCCCATGCAAGTCCTATCGATCAATGAAAATGTTCAAGGTTAGATGTTGTAACAATAAACAGCAGAAACTTCCTTCCTGTGTTTTAAATACTTTTTTTTTCGTTTTTCATCATGAAATATATCGATTAATATTTAATTTTTTCCATTGTTTATTTAACATATTCTTTAAAACTAGTTTTATGCGTCATCATCAATCAATGAATTAACATCAATGACGGTATTTATTTTCTGCTATTAGGCTATCCATAATTAAATTATAGTTAGTTTACCACAGTCGGAATTTATCCCATGGCTATATTCGACGTTCCTTGTGCAGGAAATTGTGCAATTCGTCTTCTATTACATTGCGTAGCTTCCTAGTGCGGCCGCTCCCGGAAGTCTGATAGCGACCTACGTACAGTGACACACTGGAACTGGAATTTGTAAATTTATCTGCATCCACTAACACTGTTAAACGTTTACTTCCAAAAAATAGAATAATGTTATACTGTGTGGGAAATGGTCATTATACCGATTATTTTTTTTTAATTTTGGCACAGTAAGTTTACACTTGGTCAATTTTCAACAACTATAGACCTCGCCTTGTACGTTCTTACTGCTTGTAATTAAGTAATCATTAATACAAAAATTGATAGGTACCTACATATATTATCACAGTAATTATTTTTTATTTATTATTAAAAATATTAATTCAGATTGCAGGTAGATAACCAATCTGGACATTACTAATCGTTAGGCAGGTATATAGGCTTAACTGTTATAATTCAGATTCATACTGAAGAATTTAAAAAAATCGGGCAATGTTTATTGCAATATTAGACAGGACAAAAAACTTCGTGTCGCCGGGTTGTGGCCCTTCTTTCACGGTCCCTCGTCCCGAAGCGGCCGGGTCGCCCGTTGCTTCCGAGCACGCGAGTACCAATGGGAGTGCTGGCAACAGTTCGCCGCGCGCCGCCACCCGGGGTGCCTGTGCCGCCTATCTCTCTCGGACTCGTACTCACACTGGCCGTCTCGCAACATTATACACAAGTGCCAGTACATTGCTGATATTCTCTATATTTACGGAGAGTATCACTATTTATACCGTGTGACGGAACGATAGTGTGCATCCTGGCTTATCCTATTCGCAAATGCGGGTTCGAAACATACTTGGAGACAAAAATAAACATAGCATTTCGGTAAGTGATCATTCATTGATGTTTAGGAATCATCGTACTTTATTTACATGTTCACGACACATTGTTTATGGCATGTTTCTGATTCTGCGAATCTTAGTCTAAAGTACAATATTCAGTATTTCAACGAGTTATGCTAATTACCATCGCTAATCGCGCCTTCGTTCCTTTTTTATGAGTTGAATGTACACGTGTGTGAAGAATCCGGCGAAAGCGAAATTTCATCAACAATATTACCCCTTTACCGCACTATCGAGCTTAACAAAATCTCGTCACAAGATCAGCGTTTTTAATCAATTATTTATCTGTTGGTATTAACAAATTTGAAATAGAACATAAATACTTAATTTTTTTATTTGTTTATAAAGCTTTTGAATTTTCCTAAGAATAATTAAACATCATTTATTGTAGATGGTCTAGTAATTAAATTTACGATTGCATCAAAAATGTATTATTTTATCACTACATAATATTTATGTTTAATAATATACTTAATTCACAAAGTAGCTTACTAAGACATTAAAACAAGGAAATTTATGAATTTATTATCAACACAAATAGCGACAATTAATTTCCTCATAAATCAACGTCACTCATGGTAATTAATGAACGAATCCTATATTGTCATAATGGTAATTAAGTATTAAATTTATCCCTATCGAATAACACTCGAAAGCAAAAAAAGTTCTTAGTCTACTAATGCATTTAAAATGTCCATCTAAAAGAAGTCTATTAAAGAGAATTCAGGGTACTAAGACGTTGCTAACACAGTTTTACTTAAGTGTAACGGTAAGTTGGAGTGTTATTCTAAAAAAAATGAGAAACATTTCGTTATCCAGGCGGTATTTCAGATTGATGAAACAACATTATAATCTTTGTGAGACATCTAAAAGAGCTATCCATAATGGTTGGCCCGACACGTTCGCTCTACAAAGCTTGCGAAATGTGTACAAATCGTCAGGTATTCTTGCAACTACGAAAAAGCTCTATTGAAGAGTGAAATGATTTCGAACGGGCTTCGATTATATCGTATAGTAGTCCTCATTTCGATATTCATTTATAAACTGTAGCAACGCAATGTAGCATTGTTGATTTTAAAAAATTAACTGAAAGATATACGACAGTCGCCAAAGATGTCTACTTGTCTAGTGTTATGAGTTCGGCAGAGAAAAGTTAAAGTACAGTAATCTTTGCTAGTTATGTCGGTTAGTTATTCAAATATTGAAATAGACAGTTGTTCAGTAGACGTCGATACATAGGGATTAAGTGACGTCCGAATCACGGCCCCTCGTAACTTCAAATCAATAGACCGGTATGCACTCACGTTGAACCAGCCAGACAGACAAACTGCAGGATAATAGATTCAAATAAAACAGGGAACAGTTATATCCCTGCCGAAGACCTCATAATTTTGTCGTATTATAATTTTGAATTTAGTATCATTTTGTTATTTATTAATGTACAGATTACTGGTCACGGGTCCTTTCTCATAGTGAGAAGGTTTTGAGCAGTAATAGTGAACAACGCAGGCCTAGCAGTCGAACAATAATAAGCTAGAAATAAATGTACTCATTTCCCTAACCAAAAATATGACATCCCCTATCCTAAATGGGACGTAACAATATCATTGCATAAGTTGACGTTTTTATATAGGTAAAGTCTTGAAAAGCACAAAAACTTGTTCTTTGGGCACAGTCTTTTAGGTCCCCTATTATAATGGTACAAAAAGTAACGCTATAACGCGAACGTGCACCTGTGTGGGTGCCTTTCTTGTTGACTATAATAACGACTTGTCGCTATTCATATGTTTGGTTTCATAAAGCCAGCGTAATAAGAACTGTCGAGTAGGGGCACATTAGGCTGTTTATACGTCGCTTAAATAAATTTTGAAGGTCTTTCAACGTTGGCGATTCAACCCTTTCCCTTAAACAAATCGTATTACACAACACGGTATATTGTCAGCCCTCAGCTCAGTTTGTACGCAGAGTTCTTTGAATTTCTCTGCAACGGTATTTATGGAGTGCTCTTTATTCTTTCCTAGCACTAA
Source organism: Agara belti belti (assembly GCA_018245935.1). NCBI lineage: Eukaryota > Metazoa > Arthropoda > Insecta > Lepidoptera > Hesperiidae > Agara > Agara belti. The sequence goes on from DWEM01000326.1 coordinate 17,838, forward strand.
CTGCCTACTTAAGATGAAGAGATTAGTAGTCCTTGAGAGTGAAAATTCAAAAGATCGTGAGTATTTATAGTATACTTGCCCGCATAAAGTGCAGTTTGGGTTACGGTGCAAGTTTTTTTAATATTTCACAAACCAAACTAAATAATATTGAGTAGTTAAGTTTATTTCGTTGGCTCCTGTATTAAAATACGACGTATTATTTCAAATATTGCCCTTTATTTTGATAGTATAACAGTCTTAGTAAAAATGTTTAAAAAAATTTGATGTACTATAAAAGTACTAAAATTACCCTCCTAGTATTAGCCGACAATGTTTTTATTACATAATTAGCATTAACCGTTTAGGTCAAGTGCAGACTGTTATGCGTTGGTTGTGAACTTGTGAGAACCGTACGCGGTTGGGTCAATAGTATTTACTATTTAAAACTGCTAGCACCGCCTTGTAGTGTTTAGATAACTGAACACAATGCGCCTGCCTCGACTGCATTCCACTACACCTAGTGAAGCTCAGAGTTAGCCATAACTTATTTTAAAGCCTTTGGCAGTACAAGTCCATAAATTCATGCATTTATTGCGAGGCATTCATTAAAAGAATAGGTGCGTACGACTTCGTTATTGTCTACATCCACAATAGCTTTGAAATACCAGTGAAAAGTAAGTAAAACGAAACTTCAGACCATTCCAGTGCGTAGTCTGCGATGCTATTGAACAGCGATAGATTCAATTATGTGCTATGGACAGATAAACGAGCGACAACTCTTACTATCCTGTGTGAACAGATCTATAAAGGATATTATTACGAGTACGAATCTACTGGAGAATGAAGCAGATACCTGTCCGGTCGTTTATGCTGCCGGAAGGCGGGTGCTCGCAAAAACTGAATCAATGCAGCGAGACAACAAAAACTTTTTCTTTTTATTTCGAACTATATTCAATGGACAATAAGATCAGAGATTGATGTTCTTATTATAAAATATTAAAATTCTTATAAAATATTTTATATAATCATCCCTACGATTATGATATGTTATTCTAGATGTAGTAATTAACATTGTTCAGAAATTAGTATCGTTACGATTGCAACAGTACTGGTATGTATGTGTATTGCAATTGGATAGGCAAGAATGAATGGCGTTTAAATTAGGTATAAGTGCTCCGACCTTGCTGTTCAGGTAGTCTTCGTAAACAAAGTTATTGAGCTTCAACTGCCTATTATTGTAGACAAGCTTGACCAATTGGTGAAGATCGTAGCATTATCCAGAGCTAAAATACAATGGCATTCTTCCAATGTTCTGCTTAATGTCAAGAAGTCTTGTAAAAATATTTAAATCTATTCTAGCTAGTATTGTCACTTAATACTATACCAAGCATTTCGTAATTTATAAACAAGTGAAAATCTTAAATAATTTACTTTGTTTTTACATATTCAAAAATACTTAAACACTAATCTCATAGGTATTTATAAGTTTTTCTTGTATGTAAGTATTTACGTAACTTCTTTATAGATCATATTTAAGATTAAATTAATAAATAATTTAAAACTAAATAAAAAAATAATTTATAAATTAAATTATTAACGAATACAAATTTATTGTTTAATTAATTTGTTATTTAATGGTCTATTTTTATATATTTTTTTAATTTATGTGTTTGGCGAAACAATTGAACAGAAGTGACATTCATTTTTAGTCCACTGGGAACGCTTTTTATTATACTTATCCCATAATGAACTATAACTGGAAGTAACCTAGAACGGTTATGGCATTGCAACACATAATACTGCTCGGATAGCGTTTCCCTATTCGCAAGGTTTCGAAGTTGTCAAGCATCAAAGATTAAGCAAGTTGTAGAAGTAAGCGCACGTGATAACAGCTCGAATTACAGACTGTAGCCACTTCACGTTAATATATTTATAAAGTATAATTTACACGTTAATATATTTATAAAGTTGCTTGTTTTTATTGTAAAACTATTTAAAGATAGCCCGCTTCTAGCCGAATAAGGCCCGTGAAATTTAATATGTACCGATACAGACATGAGCGCACGAGACTGGCAATAATTAGTTTCGACGAGGGCAATATGGGAACGATTTAATTTAATCGTGTTATCGGCTTCTCAAAGAAATATAGTTGAATAGATTTTTATACAGTACACAATGCCACTGTATGTAGAAGGGGCACGTTAGGTCTGTAAGAAAACATATTTGGCACTCGGTGCTTTCTACGTACCCCATTGGGGACCAGGCGTGTTGGTATAATAATAATAAAATAGAATATTGCTATATTTAAAGCGACTGTTTAACCTACCTGCATAATTCTTAGAATAACTTAATACTTACTTATATACACTGGACTCGAACATATAATAAATGTTTCGTCTGTGATTTACAATTTAAGGAGAACGTTTTAAAAACAGTTACCGTAAACTACATAGATAATATAATGCTTAAGCGACCGACAATCTCCACTTAAAGTGTTGCTTACAAAATCGTAATCTAATTATAGAAAACACGTTTCTACGTATCGTCGTGAGGGTGGTTATTACGTATTTT
>DWEM01000327.1:0-20383 GCA_018245935.1 Agara belti belti
AGGAAAGTAAGCATTTTACGTTCCTCGCTTTGCATATTAAATTGATATACCTACTTGCGTATTACTTTTCACTCTGTGCTGTCGGAAATTCAGAGTCATTAGCATAATTTTTATTATGCTTTAATTATTTAGAACTTGGCAATATGCTTTTGTTTCTCGTAAACGATTCCAATTATTTTATTAAGATTTTATTTTACATTACAATAGAATAACTCATTATTAAATATTTGTAAGCTTTTGTAAAATTTTTACACATGTTTTAGTTACGAATTGTATTGTTGCCGCCAAAACTTCTACGCATAATCAAACAAGTATAAAGTCGAAACAAAAGGTATATGATGTATGGTGATGATGATGATGATGGATGAAGTAAACTTATGTATCATTTTATATCATGTGCATACACTATTTTTTAGGTTAAATAATCTTACAAATATAAAACTGAAAGTACATGCAAATAATTTGTAAATGAAATCCTTTCTGTTTTATGAACATAAAGTAAATTCTAAGTCGTATTATTTTACATTAACATAAGTTGACTAGCTGTGTCAGCTGTTTTCATAATATACGATTTGATGAACTGCAATAAAATTGTTTGACAGAAAATTTCTCGAAATAACCTCAAAAACGAACAAAAACAATTTAGACTTTAATGCTGTCATTACAACTACTATGGGCTATAAACCGCGCTGTCTCAGTCCAGCAGCACCTCGGCACAATGCTCGATATTTACGCCCTTCATAAAGCGCTTAAGCCAATAAAACGTTAAATAGATCTCGCTGGGTATCCCGTATGAATGGGGCATCTGCGCGCGCAGCTGGCACCGCACGCGCCGTTCAAGATCCAGTCGAACGGTTGAAACATAATTATTCAACCGACAACCGCTTTCTTTAATATCTGTGACACTTTAAGCACTGATAACATTGATTTTAAAATGAATTTGTCGATACTTAAGACGTTAGATATGTTTTTTTGTGACTCTTTTATTGTTTCGCTGCTGGAAACTGGTTTCCTCTCGTAGTGAGAGGATTTTAAGCCCTAATCCACCACGCTGGCTAAGTGGGCGTTAACGACCTTCACACACCTCAGAAAACATTGTATATTTTATAACATACTCCTTAAAGTTTCCTTTAAGTTATAAAACGCTAACTTTGTTAAGTCAACTGAGGCCCCCGGAGATATGTTTGGGAGATACTTAGATACGTTTGGGAGATATTAATTACAAGTGAGACAGCCTTTTGAGTATTGTCATAGTAGTAACTATAGCATATCCAGCATCATACCACTGTCACCACTGACTTTCTAAAGATGAAATTCGAACTTTTCAAATTTTGAATGTCTCCCCACTTTGTCCTTGAAGCCTGATCACCTCAATACGGGTATTCCTCTTCAGCGGGGGAAATAGGAACAGCTGTGGCAACTCCGTTGGCGAACCCAAGACAAACGGTGTTACCATACTCGTGGCACCTGGCGTAAATAATTAATAAGGGTACCTACTTACAATAAAACATAATTGCTCGCAATGAAGCTCTCAAGCATAAGGTGCTAAGAAATTTAAAGCGAATTATCCTCAGTGGCTATGAATTAATTATTTATTATTTAGATAAGGGTTGTTCTTATTAAGTGTAAGTTGGCGTTCTAGATACCATTTCGTCTTTATCGTAGAAAAACGTATGATGTGTTGAAAACAATACAAAATACACTTTTTATGTTGTAGGTATATTTGTATTATTGATTAATAATTTTAATTACGACATTAAAAATATCGATTTTTTGTTGTGGATATATTACACGGTCTGTTAATTGACGCGTCTCAGAGAAGCTCATCGAAAAATAACGGACGAAACGTCTCCCCTCGCAAAGATTAATAAATGATAAGCACGTCATCTACTTACTTATTTTTATTCTGAACACGTTTAGATGTACCCAGAAAAGCCCAACAGTGGATCGTGCAAAAGGCCGTTACTGAGCTCGTCTATCCCGTATGAATGGTACGGAACATCTGCGCGCGCAGCTGCCGGCCGCACGCGCCGGACACCGTGCTCGCAAGATGGCTTCCTACACATCTTTCTATTAGAAACTTGTGCATTTATCTCGCACATGTTGTGTCATTTCACGTCTTAACGCTATTAACTATCGATCTATTGAGTCATTAATGATTCAAAAAAGGTATAAATATGCACAAAAAGTGTCTTAATTTAAAAATTCCCAGAGATTTAGAGTTATAATTGAATTAAAATTATTAAACTTATTGAGTTACACGTGGAACACATTGAGATAGAATATTTTATGTCCAACTAATAAAAAATATTTGCACAATGTTAGTTTTATTTCACATACCTAAACTAAATGTGTGTATCTCTGATATGACAATGCTATGTGCGTTTTTAAAATTGAACTTCATTCTCATTAATGATAAAGGAAAATTCTCGTATGGCGACAAAGCCTACACAGTACACACCATACAGCTCGACACACCGTTCTGTAAAGTATGTAAAATCTGTCAACATGTACTTGGGCAGCTTAGTGTATATCTTTGATATCATATCAAGAATAATTGTTTCTTCAGTCTACGATGTTGTTCTACAATCATCTGTAGACATGTAAAAAATGTTAGAACAATGAAAGAAAATTCTCAACTCACAAAGAAAAATGTCACAATGTTTAGTTTATTATTTTCAATAAAAAAAAAACAATTTCTCCATATTTCCGGCATTCCTATTCGAAATCAGTTCAGAGACTGTCCGTACCAATATTCCTTTACGTACTACATGATATATTAAATTAATCCTACACAGTGTAGGACTCGTTGCATAATCCTAAAGGTCAACATTAATTTGACAAGTGTGCCCTTTAGTTATCTGTGAGCAGTACAAGTTACGAGGCCGCTGTTACTTTTATCGTGAGTTAATTCGTAACAGATGTAAACTTCCATGCTAACCCGATACATGCTGGTTAACCATATTGACTTGAATAATTTTCAGGATATTCATTACGGAATATCCTGGAAATACAAAATTGTGGTATTCGCTTACTTTTATTAGTGTTTCGTTTGACAAGTTTGGCGCCGTTGGAAAAAATAATTTCATAGCTATACATTGCATGTAATAGAACAATTATAACAAAAACGGTATATGCTCGTGTCATTTTTTTTTGCAACTCCATAAAACCAGGCCGGTAAAGAAGATTGATTTATTGCCGGCAACTCTTCAGCGTTTCTCTGTTGGATAATGGTATGTGTTCACAATTGCTAGGCTTAAAGCCGTAATGTACCATGCTGGTGAAGTACGGATTGGCAGACTATCCACGATTTAGACAGTATACGGTATAAAGTGTGTTAGTTTTTTTCGATATTTTGATTCACCTTTATAGCCACAGCTACTTAACCATTACGATTTCAACCGAAAGGCATGGACGTTTATCCAACATCAGTTTCACATCAGGAAAGTCTATTAATAGTCAATCACATGGTGTATGTATTTGTAATCAAGTGGCAGATGCAGGGTCTTCCGCGGAAAGGACGGTCTTCGACCTTTGTGGGGGCATTCGTTTCACCCCCAACCCCCCGACAGGTGCTTAGACATTTAAATTCAATAAAATTCCAATATACGGAATGTAAAGCGAAAACCAGAATCGTTCATATCCCTAATTCGGTTAAATAAATTTTAGAGATAAAGTTTATGGCGTATGGTATTATAGGTTTCCATATTATTTAGTCTTGTCTTTTCTTTTATTTTTTTTGTTTGGCAGTTTTTGACGCGCTTTAGTTTTAAAAAAAGAAGAATGTTCGTAACATACAAACTGTTTTGTTTTCGTTATATTAATAGACGTATTTCAACCCTACCAGTTTTCATTAATAACCATTACACTGCACTTAATATAACCATTACTAGCCGCATATCTATTTAAATGATAAAAATATGACATGTGCGTGTAATATCAATAAAATTGCCTAAAAACTGTTATCTCGGACTGTAACATTGTACGGAATTTGAAGTTCGTCATTGCACCGGTACTCGGGAAAAACATCGGTAAACGGTATTCGAGATTTATTTACAAATAATTTACCAGCTAGCGACTGTTGTTTTGAGATATGAGTATTGTAGTGGGTTGGGTTTTCAGTCAGAAATGAAAATCATTGTTTTGGGAACCGTGCCTTAAAAGGACACTTTAGACGAATTATTCATGTTATAAATTTTCTTTTTTCTTTTTCATATTGATCTTGTGAATATTTATTTATCTGTTAGCGTCGATTAATATTCATTTTGATTTATTTTATTATTTATGTTGGTAATTGTTGAGCTATTATTTTATATAGTTTTTGTCTCCAATGTGGTCACAAGTTGGAAAAAAAATTCAATCATATATCATTACGAACTTTGCGCTCACCAGTTTGAATATTAAGTAAATATAAAATCACACAATTTCATGAAAAACATCTGACGCTATTTGACGAACGAATATCACCATACACACTCACACACGTCCACGCACAAAACCTGTATACGCCCACACGCAAACAAATATACATAACTAGTTAATTAACCTGAATTGTAATTAATTATATTATATTTACTTCAGGTATAATTGTTTGCGTTGGATGAGCGAGGCCCTGTGGCACAGGCCGGTAAAAATTGATTGAAACGATTAAAACATTATTGATTTTTTTCATTTAAACATTATCTTTTCTCTTCACCCGTGTTATATACATACTCGTACATAGCTTCCTTGCATCACGAGCGTATTGTCACACGTTCCCACGGCTAACGGCGCCGCGTGACAACGAACGGCGGTGACTAAGTAAGATATTACGAATCCGATTTAATGTAAACTGTTACCGAGAACGGGATCTCGGTTTTATATCGAAACAGTTTAATTATGATCGATTCCGTATTGTTCACTTAGCGGCGCGAAATGAATGACCGCTTTCTTTACGGACATCTAAATTACATGTTTTATGTAGAGTTAGACGGATGAAATGTAGAGATTTGCGAAAAGATCTTTTTTTCCTGAAGTTTATTCTGAGCTTTTGCTTTGAGGTTTACGAGTATAAAACAGAGAAAACAGTAAGCCTGACTATCTCTTAAGGATTCTCTCTCTTAGTAAAGAAGGATGGACAAAAAACTTAATAAGGACAAGCAATAGGTACCTACTAAGTCATGTATCTTAACCAACAGAAAGGTGCGCTGAGTGAAAATTTAGTTAGCATGATCATAGTGACAGAACTAAGTCTAATTTTGAATCTGAATACTTTAAGAGGCTGAGCGTTTTTGAAAGGAACTTAACCTTTATTTCACATAGGTGATGGGATTTATACGTATGCAAAACAGTTTAGTACCATCAAAATGGAAATAGAAAAACATTTAAAATAACAGTAAATGTTTGTTTTAAAAAAAAAATTGACAGCACTAAAGCTCGCCATCGTCTACTCATTAAAAAAAAAGAAAATCGGTTCACAAAGAGCCTAAAAAAAAATACAGACGAATTGTGAGCCTCTTTCTTTTATTTGAAGTCGCTTAAAAAGGTATTATATATGTTGATAATATCAGTGATAAATTAATAATTTATTGCATTCAATATACCAGAATGCAATACTACATAAGGAAACAGAAACCTATGAGACAAAGCGAAGTGATCACTGGAAAATGTTAGGTACGTGACATTCCCAATATTTTCCGCTATTTGCTACTCGCGAGACACGAGTCGGTAACTACATATGTACACGTCGGCGCCTATGATTCATTTCGGTGCGCGTTTTATTTATTGTAGATAACAGTGATTGACATACAACACTACAACATGATACTAGGAAATCCTATATAATGCTGTAAGTATGGTGTTTTGTATAGCTTGTTTGTTATATCTGAACAAATTCCAAAGGAATGTTCCTGGTTTCGTATGCTATGAGAATTGTTCGATTCCAAATTTGTGTTTTTGAAAATGGAACTATTAATCAAATGGATTAGGAATTATTGTTAACTTGTTTAATTATATCAAACTTTTCCATACTCAAATAGGGGTGAAAACTAAGTAAATTTGAAATCAGTCCCCTATTGGACTATTGCTTCTAACACTGGCCTTAGACTATTGCTTCTAACACTCCTCAACTAGCTAGTTCAAGCTCCCCTGCACAGATAACAAAAAGTAACAAGCTGTATAATGTTCAAAATAGAGGTGCTATAACATTAAGTACTCTATTGCACATTGTAGCATAACGGGAGTACTAGATTAAAAAATCACGTTCTGAGTTAAGTTAGTTCTGTTAAGTCTAACTGATGTCACTTAGAGCGTCATTGTGATTGGAATACATATTATGTAATAGAATTAATTAATAGAATAAGAAGTTTTATAAAATATTTTTTTCATTGCATCACATGTTTTGTCATTGATTATGTCACATAGGTGAAGTCAGTCAGAGTCATCTTCTTTATGGGCGCCCTCTAGTAACAAAAAAATATGACATAACATCGAATGTCATCAAATTGCAGTTGCGTATTATGTTACATACAAATACTAAAATAATTATTATTCCATAAATAACAATTTCAAAAAATTCTCATAAACGTTTGCAACGCGATAACGCTGAATGTAATTTAAGAATTAATAGGATATTCATTTACCGAACAAATTCTAAAATCAAACAAGGGCCCGCCATGTTTAATTCAGATCCGCTCGCTCGTTCAAATGAACAACGATCGAAGGTATTATATTACCGGATCCAGATGGCTTGACCAAATACATCGCGATTTACCGGACGCCTACAAAATTTTAACGAAACTAGCGCTCACCACTTTTATGCGCATAATACTCATTGATCGAACGGTTACAATTATATCTCAATATTTAACCAACAAATAATCTTATGGACTGTTACCTATTGACTCAACTTTTGTACATCTAATTATTATGTAGCTATGGTGCCCTATGTTTCTTATGAATCCTAACTTTCGGTCTCTCAGATTTGTTAGTGAGATTAAAGGATAGCGGATAACTTGGTTAATAATTTTACTATAACTTTAAAATTGTTCGTCTCAATTGAAATGTAAGTGTGGTGATCCTACACACGATGGGATTACGCAGCGGAGGCTGCGAGCACTTTTTACAAGGTTCCCTCCGGATATGAATATACATCCGGTATCCTGAGTTCAATTTTACATAGAGTTAGAAATTAACATTAAAAATAAATAGAGTCAGTTTTCTTGTAATTAAATGTAGGTTATGTTCGCATTAAGCTCTGGTAGTTCAGTAGATCTAAATGTTGGCCCCTAGATAAGTCCAAATCGTAAAAGAGGTGATCAAATTACGATTTTATGCATTTCTTTACCTTACGTATAAACGTTTATTATACAATGTATTCTTAGTAGCGGCTGGTATTTAAGAGGTTTTAATTTCATCCCGCAATGGTAGGGAAACTGGACTATAACTGTCGGTGTAAATTCAACATATACGGTTTTAGGGTACATTGCCAGAGATTTAAGAGTTATAATATAAAAGGATCCATTTTAACCTCTTTATAAAAATAATGTAATATATATTTCGCAACAAACTGTTTCTCGCGTTTTAGAAATAGCTATTCAACCATTTCAGCTGCCGTTAGATTGAGCATATTGTATAGGTACATAGATAGGATTTTGTTTTTTAAAATGAGCACACTCCCGACAGATTAATAGGACGTACAAATATTGACCTCAATGTAACTGGTCGAAGGTATAATTTATCTTACGTTCGCTTTAACTACTCTCATATGGGAGAGAATATTATTGAAATAATGAGAATATTCTTAATTGAAATATAATTTGTAATTAATGAAAATATTTCCCATTGTCTTTAACATATCGCTATGCCATACCCGGGCGTTATATATTCTGAAAATATGATTGTGTTCGATATAAAATATTACTGTTAACCAATAAAATAAATAAATAGAAATTCAGTATGTCATGTTTATCTCCATACAGTGTTCGGTACGAATGCGGTTGTAAATTGTAATGATGCATCATAAAATTATATATGAAAATGTCTTGGGCACGATCTATTTTATAAATTCATCATATCGTTGGAGAAAAAAGAATTTTTTGAACGTAAAATTTGTAAGAGCAATCTTATCATTAGTGATATAGACTTCTATATAAACTCAGTTTTTGCATAATTACCAGAGGCCCCATGGATTTATGTCTAGTTCAAGTTCTGTATAAGTTCTTTTATTCTACTGAGGAGAGACCCTTAAGTATTAAGTAGCTTTAAGTTGAAAATAGATTTCAAATTGTGATTGGCTCGTTTTATCTTGAAAATTAGTTAACAATGTAATAAGTAAATAGTTATAGTAGGAAATATATGTAAATGTAAATAACGTATGGAGCACTTTGAAATTGTACATTTTATTGCTCTACCTCATACCACCTTCATTACATGTAGTGTTAATTACCCCCATATTATTACTAGTATTTAGGTAAGAGAGAAAAAATATTGTAACGATTGTGACTAACAAAAAAAAATGCAATCTTTTTTGAACCATCTATGTAGATGTATAACTAGACCTACTTGTGTTATTTGAGATATATAAAAAAAATCTATAATTATAAATTCACTAATACCATTTCTTTCCCTTTTTCATCAAGTCAAAGGACACAATAATTCAACGTAACTCTAATGTATACAATCGTCATATAATTATCGGGGCTTGATTCGGTTAAAAACACAAAGTGATCAGCAAATAATAACACGAAACCAAATCAGTGTCGTGAACAAACGAGTTTGGAAACGGCTCCGGTGAACATGAGGCGCGCGCGATTGTTTGTTTACAAGTACATCGTCGACAATTAGTTGGGCAATCGACCATTCCAGCGGAGCACATTCAGCAGGTGACGGAGCATCTTTCGTGTCAACGAGCGACTCGTGTTCAACTGTAACGCTCTCTTCATCCGCACTATCGACTTTGCACTTGTCGCCGTAATCTGGCCGTGCACCGATTGCTCGTTCGGCTATGAAAACAATCGAGCAGTCAATCTGTATTGCGCTATCGGCCGGTCGTAAATCATCGGCGCGTTCGGTTTTCGGTGCGTGAGTCAGGTGTCCCCGGGCGGCTAGCCCCGGCGACCCTTCCATGTGGACGCGATCGGTGGCGGCGCGAACATTCGTGGCACGTCCTTTGTTGACCGTTTTGTTTTGGAGTACCATCCGGTTCCTGATGGTAGAGGGGAGGGGACAGGTGGGCGCAGGTATCGCGCGCGGCGGCAGTCAGTCCACCTCAACGCGCCGAGCTGCGCGCGCGCCTCTCGCACATAAATACAATTAAATATGGAAATGGCGAACGGTCCGCGACAGGTGCGCGGCCGCGGCGTTCGTGCACGTGTGCTGTTTGTGAGTGCGCCAGCGCTGCCGCTTTCTCTGCAACCCTCGTAGCCGGTAAGTTTTCCATACTGTCACTGTGAAAAATTCACTCGATTGCGCCGGCGGGTTTTTTAGTTTACGTCAAGCTGGCGTCGGTTAGCACGCCGCTGTTGTTCCGTGCAGCTGCTGCTACGTGAATCGGTAACGTATGATGCGTTTTGCATTTTTTCATATCGCCACAGTTACTAACGCGGTTCCCGTCGAAATACGTCTAGGGGTACTAACACAATTAGTGGAGCGTCGGTGCGTTCACACGGCGGCGGGCGGCATTTCGCGTGTTGCTGCCACTTCGGTAAATATTGCCTCGATAAGGTCCGCGAGTGCGTGCGTGTACATCTACTGATATCGATTCCACACATGCGTCACGTCGATAGTTATCTCTGGCGGATCTGGGTCATTGTTCTTTTGTATTTCATGTGTTGCGTTCTGATAATGTGTTTTTTTTTCATAAGGATTTCGTTATTTTTCCTATCAAGTTCAAACAGTTACAATGGTACCGAATTATGTACGTGTAGCCAGTTTGAATTATATACTTCTCGAGTATCTCTTAAGAGTTGTCTCGACGACAAGTATCATTATAAACTGACAAAAAACATTGCCATTGGCAAAAAAACAGTCGCATTCGAGTCCATGAAACATGGTTCGCTGCAAAAGCAACAAGTGTCTAATGCCTGCGGTTAACTACCTACGTACCTACTTACAAATAATTACGTAGTCCGCAAGATTTTATGTAGGAGGATTTTTTTACATTGTCGGATCTAGTTAGCCGCGGTAATTTTATTACATGTAATCACTTCCAGCGGTGTAGGGCCGATATAAGACGCGTGTAATAACATTAGACTTTAAGCGCTTAGAGTTGGCGGGTGAGGGAATACCGAATGCAGTTCTGTACAAGGATCAGACGTTTCAATCGAGTTTTAGCGAGTCGATTAAATAGCGAGCAAGTCAATTTGCTAAGAGCTCCCATTAACAGTCGGACGCCAATGCCAAATTGTAATTCGACTTCATTCACTAATTTGATGTTTACTTAGATTAAAATTTTACAACCGTGCAGAAATATACACGCACGATTAATTACGAAATTTATTTTATTGGTATGTCCATGTAGTGATAGGTTGATACGTGTTTGTGTGTCTCTCATTCCTTTATTACGTTTGTGATAATTTTCATTTGATATGATCGCGACTGCGTGACTTCAATGTCTAATAAATCAGACTATTTGAAAGGTGTGAATTTAGATATATATTTGTCTATAAATCATTGAAAATACGTTTCTACTCGTTTTTAGACACGACTAAATCAAAAACAGACACCACATAATAGTGAGTTTATTTTACAATGAAGTTGACGCCAACGATATTATTAGACATAGGTACCTATTTGTATTATCGGTGGAATACTGATCATAGTATAATTTAGCATTTTAATGATATAAATAGTTAAACCTGTTTAAATTCGCATAACTCCTATTATATTGTACAGTATGTATTGAGTTTTGAATAACATTTCATTTACGAACGTAACTCTGAAAACGTTTTAGGAATTGACACGCCATAAAAATAGATCGATGACATAAATCCATAGTAAATTCACATCAACAGATAAAAAAATCTTATCTATATTTGCATCTCGGGAATATCGAATTCGCTATCTTTCACTATCTCGGTAACACCGCTAATAGGAAATACGGGTTTGCGTAAAACATCGCCGTTGCTATACTTGGCCATTACGGTCTTCAGATTTACCGATTACGTGCAAGTCGTTCATTATCGCCTTCGAATGTGCTCGTTGACGGCTTGCGCTAATCAACTCGGAATAGGACAAGCTCGCTGAAAAAATATTCCCGTGTGGTCCTGACGCCGATTATGGTGAAAGAGAAAATTCCTCGCCATACGCCTAATAGCTCCTGGGAATTTATTAACTCGTCATCTCATTACACCGCGCACTGGTGGCTTCGGCCGGCGATCGTCCTGCCCCCGGCCGACGGTCTAACAGCGGCGGCTACAGTCCATTGCTTTGACAAAAAACCGTATCGCGTTTCGTCAAGAGTTTATTTTTATGTACGTAATGTTTGCAGATAAAACCTTTCGGTTTACGGTGCCGGTGTTATTGTGGAGTGAATAGGTTTTTTCGTGCCGCCTCGGTCCGTCGCTCACGGCTCGCGGTCCGCCATCCGTGACCACGCGAAATTCGGTATTAAATTTGAAAAAGTTATAGTTATTACTTAGGTGGTTGGATGGATTTCGTACAATTTTCCTCAGTGTTTACTGACTGTAACTTGATATTGATTGAGTGGTAACATGCACAAGAACGTCACTGATTAACCAACTGAAAATAAGATCGACAACGCTTAGAAAAAATGTCTATTAACTCAAATAAAATTGTATTCCTAAAATTATGTTTAAAACAATTGAAACGAGGAATTCTTTAAACTTTTTTTTTTAATGTTTGAAATAGGCTAGCTTTTGGCCACTATCTCGCCTAACTAATCGACTGTATGGGGTATTGGGGAAATCGATAGAGAACATTGGAACGACAAAAGTGTGAAGCCTTATTTGTCTTTTGAATTCACTTTGAAGGAAGGGAGTAGTCCCAGTATGCAGGGTGCGTGTACGTGCGTTATAAATTATTACATAGATTGTTAACGGATTTTCAAAATTCTTGTACAGTGAAACGGAGCATTCATTTTAATTACAATAAATAATTATAGTCTCATGTAAGCGAATATTGCATGTAGGTCTTCATTAGAATAAAAATTCACACCTCTATTAAAGTTTGCTTGATCTGCGAGCATAACTTGGTAAACATATTATTTATTACATGTTCCTAATCTGTATAGTGGAGTTTCAAAATTCCCGCAGTTCCAGATGTCCATACCAGTTGATAGCGATGAATATTTTCTCCAAATCTCAGAACTCTACAAGCAACGTCAGAGCTATGAGTCCAACGCTTTTAATCTCATAGTGATTTAGTTGGAATACCAAAAAGTAAGATACCACTAATCCATACTAATATTATAAATGCGAAAGTAACTCGGTCTGTTCGTCTGTCGATGTCTTAGTCGATTGTAATGTTTGATGTGGGGACAGTCTGGAAATGAACATAGGATATTTTTTATCCGATATTCCCACGGGATCGATATCCACAATTAACTTCATTAATTACTAGCTTTTGCCTGCGACTTCGTCCGCGTGGAATAGTGACTTTGGGCAGCATTTTAATTTCGGTTAAATACCCACGAGTTCGCGGGCAAAAGCTAGTAGCCTATATTGATCAGTGATAACGTAGCATTCAAATGGTGAACGAATTTTTGAAATCGGTTCAGTCGTTTTTGAGCCTATTCGTTACATACACATACACACACAAATCTAGCTATAGATGTAGATGAACTTGGCAAATTTATAATTTTTATTTATTTTGAATTCAACATTTAATCTATTTAAATTACAGTATATAATTAAAATTACGTATCCCGCCAAAGAAACCTAAGAATCCCTGCAACTAAGTATAGGTACTGGATATTTGCGTGTTAGCAGTGCATACCTTTTGAATACTCCGTTCAATAATACGATGCAGTTAGCAAGTGCTAGTATTCTGTCCATCCGATAGAATGTTGTTGGCGCTGTTGTTGTGTGAACAACTGCAATCAACCTCAAACACAGAACGGCATTTCCACAGAGAACATAACATCTGCATGTTTCAATTGGCTATGCGGAAATAGCTTTGTTAATATAACTATGTAGTTTAAAGCGATTCAAACACAGTTATCCATACTGATATTATTAATGCGAAAGTCTGTTTAGCCGTCTGTCTGTTACGCTTTCACGGCCGAATTGCTGGGCCGATTGTAATGAAATTTGGCATGGGGACAGTTTGAAGCCTGGGAATAAAAATAGGATATTTTTTTAAGCCGATATAGAAATCTACACGCGGAAAATCGCGGGATACAGCTAGTTTTAAATATAAATTGTCTGTTACTTATTTGTCACTATTTTTATAATCTAACAATGATTGCTCATTGTCCAAACGTACTGTAAGCGTGTTATTACTAGATACATAATTCATCATTTATTCAAAGAAACTTGTCGCGTAGTTTTATTAATATGCTGCTATTTAATAAAAAAGTTCCTTTAATTTTCTACTAGCCCGAGACTTCGTCCCGCCCCCGCCGCAAAAAATGTACTTATTTACATTTAAATTACATTAGAAATCTCAAAAATAACAGTATTTCTGTACTATATAATTGATGTTATTATACATATAAACCTTCCTCTTGAATAACTCTATCTTTTAAAAAAAACCGCATCAAAATCCGTTACGTAGTTTTAACGATTTAAGCATACATAGGGACATAGGGACAGACAGAGAAAGCGACTTTGCTTAATACTATGTGGTGATGGATGCATTTTTTTATATTATTAGAATTTATTTGAGAATAACGGTGAAATATGAGTCTCGCTTCGTTGTCCGCATAACATGACCGCGCAAAATATGACCTATTATCTTGGATACTACGTCACTGCAAACATTTATACGAACTTTCAGTGTCATCATGACAATCAACCCTTTTTATTATACCACTGTTGCGCACGTGTTTCCTCTCAGCATTAAAAGGGTTAAGTTAGTGCCACGTTGGCTAAGTACAGATCGAGAGATTTCACAAGCCCTAGACTACATCATGAAAGACTTAAAGGCCGTCTTTGTGATATTTGTTCTTAAAATGCAGGTAACCTCTTTAAGTTGGAGGCGCCCCGATTTGAACTCTACGCCGAAGTGGAAAGCTGCATCAACCATCGGTCTACCCGCGCCGCTTGTTTCGGAATCTATGCAATTATTTTTCAATGATAAAGCCATTTCTATTTTAAACTGTCGCAAACGTGTATTTATGGATAATCACATCATGCAATACGGAGCTGTAAATTGCACTTGTGTGGTCCTATAATAATAAAGTTCCCATTCTAGGCTGGTTTTCTGTCGCTTCCTGGCTAAACGCGTATTTAGCTTGTAATGCAATAGCATATTTTTTAAAGTATCACTAGCACCAAATATATATTTTTTAAAGTATCAACCACTACTCCGTCCATCTTTGTGTTAGCGTCGCAAGCTTTATCAACTCCAATTGTAGAGCTGGCAGTTAGATTACATCTGCAAAAAAGTACTAATAAAGGAAGATACAGTTTAAAAATAGAACAGTTGATTCAACGACCAACGATCGAGTTTAAGGCCCGGTACAGCCAATGCGATCGTAGCGAAGATATATAGTAACTATTGCAACGCGGCTTTATTAAGTCACGTTTACATAAATGTCGCGGAGAATTATTGCGACTCGAACTAAACTCGTAAGTGCGGCGTCAATGAAGGAAGTACGCTATCCAGGCGGTTCTTAATCAGTATTTATAGTTATATGGAAGTATTTTTAAGCAGTAGCGACATATAGTCAAATAACTAATTTATGTAAATATCCATGTGCAAAGCTATTGAAACGAGCTATAGAATACGGAGGATAACGAATGTTTTTCACTGTTCACGAGTGAGATAAATGGGGAGAGACCCATGTTTAACACTGAAACATGAAAAGAGATGCACCCCATCTTTATGACCAAATATTGACATAAACGAAATAATCGTGTTAGTTGATTTGTTCTTTACTGGTTCTTTGTTTGGTCATTGTTTTTTTATAAACCATTAGTTGACATTGTTCTCGTTGAGATTACATGACTGATCTTCTGGTTTATTGCTTAGAAACCCTGAATGATGAATCGGAGGTCGTAAGTTCGATTTCCAGATAGCACAAGGATTGTGGACGAGCACATTTATTCGTTCTGTGTCTGGATGGAGAAAATATCTTAAAAAGCATTTTTTTTTTCTTTTTCGACCATTTTGTTGGTCCACTGCTGGACCGGGTCTCCTCACATGGTGAGAGGGATTTAGGCCATAGTCTACTACGCTGGCCAAGTGCGGATTGGTAGACTTCACACACCTCAGAAAATATTGTATAATTTATAACATCTCCAAGGTGTGCAGGTTTCCTCACGATGTTTTCCTTCACCGTTATAGCAAGTGATGTTTAAATTTTACTTATAAAACGCACGTGATAAATCAGAGGTGCGCCCCAGGATTGAAACTAGACCCCTAAGTGGGAGGCTGATTTCAACCACTGGGCTATCACTGCTTACTTAAAAAATAATTATATATATGAAAGTTTTTGCGCTGTCCGGTTACCAAAACACAGGCACATAAATGGTAGGTATTGTCGTAATTATTATTAATAAAAATTTAACAGTTGGCGCTATCATATCTGTGGTATAACTCTCGGGCTGTTAGTTTTTTTATATCGTCCGTTTGGTGGCTAATAGAGACCGCCAATGGTCGGCACGTCGTATTGCGGCATCCCAGACGAGATTTCTAATCGTCGGGCGTCACGCGCCGCGTCCCCGGCCGGAACGAATCGCCCGGAGATAAGCATCGACATCAGGGGACTGGACAACACTGGCCCGATAGGGCTGCCCGAAACGACGTCTCACTAGTCTGTAAGCTTGTTTACTACGGTAGGTATAGTTGTTTCTTTATCAGCAGAGGATCATTTTGCTTTCGTTATTAGCAAAGAGCGTGGATAGTGTAAAATGGCTTGAAAGATGACAATAGCAATGCACGATTGCGCCACCGAAATATAGGTTTTAACGGTGAGCTAACATTTTATACTTATAGAAAATATCCAGATAGTGAGACTTTGAAACTAATGTGAATTAGTACTGTGATGCAGTATTATTGTGTACTTATGAACGGCCTTAGTTACTCACTTATGCTCCACGACAAAGTAAATTGCCCCCGCTCGAGGCCCACATGCTTTATCGCGCTTGTACATGTACCAGATAAACAGAAGAAAACACGAGTTGAATTGCGTTATGTCAGCCCTACAGAACCTAATATGCGGGCGCATAAAAACTCTATCACAGTCCGCGACAAATCGAACTATACAATGCGATGACTTGTCGATCTATTGGCTTTGTTCCTCGCTTGCCCCGGGAGTCGACGACAAGCTTTACTCATTGTAACAGCGAGTTGTGTAAATAACTAACCATGGTTGTTACGGCAATAGAAACAAACTTCGATTCGAACAAAACGGCTCGAACGTTGCTTTGATAATATACATTATTAATTATCGCAATCAAAGTTCACTGTAACGTGAAGCTGGAGAAAAAACACAATAATTTCTTGAGCAGATGGCCTGAAAGATAACTATTGAAGGTGGGAACAGACGGCGAGGAGGCGGAGCGCGCACTGAATGGCTGCAGTGATCGCGTTCCGTCCTCGTAACCTTTCAACGAGACAAATGTACCGCCACGTTCACTGCCAGTGCCGTAATGCCTTAACGGGCTGCGGGCCACGCCGCGCCACGCCAATGATAAATGCCGACAAAAACGCCAATTAGAACAATACAATTGAATAAAACCGGCCAGCACACGAGTGGATGAGTCGACTCTTTCGACGCATTAAATAACCATTAGCATCACTCTTCAATCGCCGTTAATTAATATGATCGCTGCAGATTTTTCGGTTCCGAAGATTTTCTAATTTCTAACGTCCAGTTCGTTTCGTGTGCTCGTATCGACGTTGAAATATGACGACTCTAGACTGTTCTCTGAAGTTGGAGCATGAAATTGTGTGCACGAGGCGTATCGGCAATTTGCGTCAGTTTTTTTTATCACAGTCACGACAGGCCGGATTCCTGGCGCGGCCAATCGCCGGCTAGTGCCGGTGTAATTGGGAGAAACTACTCGGCCACCACAAAACGCTTGAGACTCAGCGTCCGCGGCCATCGCATGTAGAACCCTGAAAAGGCATCGCCGCTGCCTCACAACTCCTTTCCGTAAACTATTAAGGGGGGCGAGCGAGGTCCAATTTGAATGGTTGCTCCATAATGACACGGCCGTTGGTCTATACCAGTACGAGTTCTAACTGTTTCGGCCCTTTTGTCTGTTTGATGATTGTTTGAGCGATGGGTTATCATTTCCTTGTCGTATTGTTTGGGCCGCTTTCGCAGGTAACGTTGCCGCTTTTTTCTGGGCCCGAAACTGTTCCACGTCGCTCATATTGTCGTGCCGTAATTGAACAGACATTTCACTTATAGACCTTTGTCTGCGAAATGGGTATTGTTGTTTTGAAAACATAAAATTGCATCTTGCAAATAATTTATGTACTATACTATACCGTGTATCCTTAATTATATATTTTAATTTCTGAACTTATTTGAATATTTTTCCATATTTTCGAAGAATATTTGTCTACAATTTGTTTAGTTAACATAAAATAACCTGTTCCTCAACTTAATGGTAATACAAAATGGATATTGCGTTATCTTTATGATGTAAACTCATAAAACTCACTGTGAATCTACGGAATAAACAATAAACAATACTACAAAATAGTCGTAAAATAAACTTGTAAGACTTTGTAGACGGTAGAACCTCGGGGCAGGTTTCGATAGACGACCACCAAGACTGCATCTCTTTCTGCCACAAATGAGGAATAAGAGACAGAGTTGGCTGACATACGAAACGAGGAAATTATACTCTACATATTTCTGACTAAATTGCGATGTGATCAAAACATTAGAGCTATTGTAATTATAATACTGACCATTTCAAGATTATAAATAGTCAATCACTTTTAATACCATAAAATGTTGAGTATTCTTCAATTATTCTGCTTGCACGTGTGGAAGTTGTGGATTGTGCGCCTTTAATAGTGCCCTATGTCATGGGGTTCAAGAGTTTAATTGTAACAAGACTCCCTCAAGGCTAGCTGCTCATTCATAACACCGTCTTGCAAATGTATACACCATAAATGGCCATATATACAATTTTTTTTCCTTTCAGTTAACGGACCTACACGTTCTAAGTTTAAAAACTGGGCATTTCTAAATGTACAGCCTTATTAAAATTCAATGCCTGTGTTATGGTAACGGGACAGCTGATAAACATACATACATATATACACACGATGTAGTAATTATATCGATATATTTATAACACCCATACACAGAACAAACGAATGTGCTCGTCACACAAATGTTCGTCTTGGGTGGGAATCGAACCCACGACCTCCGGTTTAGCAGTCAGTGTCTAACCACTAGAGCACGAGGGCAGTCAAACTGGCCAGTAAACTGCTGCGTATTTTGCTTGACAGTGATGTTTATAGATACTAATACAATTCTATTAGGGAAACATACATTTGAAGCATATTAAAGACGTGGAAAAATGATTCAGTGCATTTGACATTTATAGATGATAGCTATTACGGGTTTTAAGGGTTAGATCGAGGCAAGATAGCGTCTTAGTGGCGGGATAGGTTTTATTACGCTTTTATCGACTTAGGCGTTTAACAGAAGCGCGAGCTAATGTAATCTTCGGTGTAGCTGTGCCTTACTTTGTCGTATGCAGTAACACCGTATTGAATTTCCATTTTTCATTATCTGTAATGAGAAATGCATGTCGAATTTAATGTAGATTAAACAGGTTGTTATCAGAATTTCAACCGCATAACGTGAGGTGTTTCACGATCGTCCGTTTTATTCCTTTACGTATTTGTGTCACGGATTGCTCGTGTGAAAAACCTTTAATTTGTTATAATAACAATGAGAGACCATTCGACTCACGGCTATCTGACTTTAAATAAGGCAATTATACATATGCCTACGTTATTAACCGAACAGCTGATAAATGTACATACCTTGTAATACTTATGTATATTGTAGATATTTTTTACACAAGTACAGTTCAAACAGATGTGGCCATCACACAAATGTATGTCTTGAGTGGGAATCGAATTCAAAACCTCACTTTAAACGGTCAGGGTCTCTAACCAAAGGAGCAGGAGTGATTAGAAGTATAAAGCGTGTTCACACAAACAATATCTGGTGTACGTCAGTCTGACGAACGAAAATTAATACTAGAGTCAATGAACCCATATACATATTTAACATATTGAATACATAAATATATGTTAAAACGGGTCCTGTGGGTGCTATAATGACAGATAGTTTTACATAAATATCTTTATTGTCTTTTGCTATTTATTATTGTGAAGCCATACAAATCAATATGAAACATATTAATAGTTGGATAATCGGAGATATTAATTGGTATATTTGCGGTATAAATGTCAGTTGTGACTATTGACCTAATATAGTCGTGATATATTTTGAACACATAATATAGTTGCGTTTTAAATTAAGAATGGTTTTGTTTCAAATTAAGCGTTACCGGTAAAAATAAAACGAGTAATCTTATAGGTAGGTACTGCCCATCTTTGATTCTTAACTGGACTTTCGGAGCTGTTTTCTGACCAAATAGATCAGACTGGCTGACGGGAGAGTCAAGAGCCTCCGAAACAGGCGTGTATGCATGAAGAGAGTGATGAATGTAGACGGAGCAAGTCAGGTTTGTGAGACCAGAGATATTTGGCACTCGGTGCGCCCTGTCTACCCCGTTAGGGGCCTGACGTGACGGTGTCATTAATATACATTTGGTTCTAATTGAGCCTTGTGTATATAAAGTGATATTTGAATTGAATTGTGTTCGATAAATGAATTCGCCTCGCTGCGGTCAGCCTTGACTGTGACCGAACGGAAACTGCTCACACGATGTTATACAATACTTTACGCCGGCCCCGAACAGGTTTTATTTTACTCTGTCCGCGGCGAAACTCTTATAATCCGTGTTTTATGTAACGGCCGATGCACCTGCGAACATCGTAGACCATAGACAAAGTCATAGTGACCGAGTGACAGCTTATAAAGACAAGACAAAGACAAAGACGTTTATTTGCACAAATATTGGTACATATAAAGATGTTACAGGTTTATTAGTTCAAGCCATATTTTGCCTTTTACGGCATACAAATAGAAGTTAAAATACAATATAAAAAATTGAAGTAAAGAAATTAATTATTATTACTAAATTATTATACGACAATTTACACACATGTATGA
>DWEM01000328.1:0-20328 GCA_018245935.1 Agara belti belti
ACTTACGTTGTTACGTACTGTTGTATCAAATTTAGAATAGATGATATTATTATTACGTTTTATCTCAAATTCAATAAAAAATTACGTGTACTACCATTTTGAATAACATAAAATAGGGAGGAATCGCTTCCGCTCCTATTTTGTACCAGCGCCAACCACGTGTTTGAGTTGCCGCTGCCGGCCACGGGCGCCTCATCAAATATTGACGCTTCCGATTCCAGCACCAACCAACTTTCACTCCATTTTGCCCACAACTGGTGTCACATTAAGAGCATCGCTAACACGCCTCACCTCGCTGCTTATTCATGACCTTAACGGATACTGACACTAGACTGTATTATTGAATTTGGTACTAAATATAAGATGAAGTATTCTTTGTGAAAATATCTACTGCGTATGTTCAACCCGTACATTGTAAAACATGCATTGGTCAAAACAATTTTGGACAATGTTTACGTGACCATGAAACGTAACGACCTTTTGAATGTAAAAAAAATGGAAATATTACATGAAGGTAAAGGGATACATTTGCTTTCTTATCAGATAATAGTCTGGGAGATAGATAAGAAGCGTCTAGGCGCGCATTGATTTAATTTCCGGCGGAACGTGTGCGCGGACGGATGCACGGTTCGTTACTATATATCAACGTAGCTTCATATCATCTTTATGCTCAGAGAATCCTTACGTCGCGTTTCACTTAAAGATTATTCTATAATAAACTTTTATAATCCTATTTTATTAACTATAAAATATAATGTTTACTTTTATAATTTGTAAAGGAAAATTTACGTTACACTGTATAGTGGAGTTTAAGTTAACCATTATATTTCGAAGTTCTCTGTGTATACAAATACCATTGCTAATTAGAAATATACGATGGTATTAAAATAACCATTGATGTAAAAGATGACATTGGAATATCGGATTAATCTGAGTTTAGTTGTTTATTGGCTCCCACGACGCTGAGAATCCCGGTGCTGTCTCTTCAGGGATTATTTTAAAGAAGTCATTCATTTCATCCTTAATTATGTTCTTCAGTGCTTCTCTTACATTCGCACTTCTTTAATCGAGACTATGCAAATGACTCTCCGAATTGATTCTTCGCAAAAATATTCAGCAAACGGAATTGCATCAGAACTGCGCTGGATTTTATCAATTCTTCTTGAGTTCGCTCCATTCGTTAGAATACATTTATTGAATGCATCCAACCGCAGAGAGGATACCTAAAAAAATATTCAGCTATTTTTCCTCAATTTTGTATTTTCATTATAGTCAGGCAGTTTAATTTGACTTTGGTATTACATCATAATTAATTACTGTAAATTTAGTGGATAACTATGAAACATTGCTGTTTTTAATACGTAGGAGAATGTGACTTAGTTCGATTACAATATTATGAGGGACCTGGCATATCACCACAATAATCGGGCCACCTTTTTTGGACCGGCAGTGTTTGGCGTGAAGGTTTTTAAAGGTTCCGTATTGCTAATATGTAGGTATCAACCTCGTCATCCGCTTTCATAACAGAAAATCTACAATCGGGTTTTTTTGCAAGCAACAGCAGTTCCATTTCATATTTCGTGGAGCAATTTTGTGTCGTTTAATCAAAATGAAATGCACAATTTAATGGCTGTCAAATGGAACTTATACATGAAATGGATTAAGCTGTTAAAATGTCGACGGACGTGTGCATTGCACTTTATATTGCTGTCGGGTGTCGGAGATTTATGCATTATGCATCGTTACTATACATATAGGGTAGCCGTACATCCACCCTTTGTTTGCGTAAAGTAATAGTGAGCTCTAAGTCCTATATTACCCTCAAAGTAGTCTCTCGGTAGTTAGAGACCGTGACTGCTAAACTGCAGGTCGTGGGTTCGATTTCCATTCATGTTATCATGTGGACGGTTACCACAACACAAATTTTCAAGTGCCTAAGTTGGAGTGTGACAGGCGTGTGCGGAATCGTAACATTGTAACATTGTAACGAGCTATTCCGCTATTAAAATATTTATCGATAATTTTTATAACTTGCTCTAAACATGTCCCGTTTTCCCAACTTCAAATGTTACTCAATCGAGTTTCTAAAGTCAATAGAAATTGTTCATTCAATTGCGTAAACTCGAGACTGAACGAACACAAAGTCAATTAAACAATTCGAGAATGAATTAACGGAGTGTTGATTTCTTCAGGCGGTTCAAAAATTCCTTCGGTTTATATTGAAAGACTTGTTTAACTAAACTGCTTTGTTCTGCTCTTCGATTAGTTGAGAACTTTGATATTGCTTCCTTTGATTGCTATCCGCGAGCCACGACCGCACGGCGAACGAGCTGCCCCTCCCTTCTCCCCTCCACTCGTGATAACCACAGAACGAGAAGTACATCGAGTGTTCAGACGCGGGAACTGTATTCCGTGGCAGCCATCTTGTCATACTGTCACGCTATAACGCAGTACAAAAGTATTTATTTCAATAAAACCACAAGAAAAATTATTTTATTGAAATCCCTTTATGCTGATTTAGCTTTAGCCGTGTTGCAATAGGCGGTACTTTCTTGTAAAAAGAACCTTATTACGATATAGATACTGCATCTTTAAAATAAATCACAGAGATTAAGTATAAAATACTCGTATGTAGTAGAAAATATTACGGTACCTATGTCTGCATGTGGGTGAGCGTGTGTGATATTGCTCCTTCACAGTTAAATAGCTAAGTCCTAGAGTATACCAATAATATGGTCATTTCAATAACGGACGTTTAGTTATCATTAAGATGGTCATTGAACTTTATCGATGGACATCGGCTAACTTCTTACAAACCTTATCACTTCCGCACTGAAGCCTTGTTCATGACAAGAATTACTGACTCGGCGTGATTAAGTGAGTCGAGACGAGAGAGACAATGGAAGTTTATATTATTATAGTAGTAGACAAAGTATTCAGTCCTTAATATTATGCTAACAACATTTTTCTATTTGTTACCCATTGAACGGCCATGTCATTGTATGAACGTTAAATTTATATATATTTTTTAATTCAAGTGCATTTTACAGTAGCAGAGTTAAACGTTACGATATCAAACATCTTATATGTAAATGTAGTCAGCTAGTGCACGGTTCGACTCTCGGAATTTTTATGCAAACCGCACATTCCGCGGGCGCCGGCGGACCAGTAGCTCTTATACGGATTCCAGCACGTCGCATTCGATCCCTGAATAATTGCTTTGGTTTAAAACTCCAACGAAGCCTGTCAAATTATACAAAAGACATCGTGAATTTTCATTGGTAAAATGAATATTATTGTAAAAGGATTTGTGGAAAAATTTAATAGTAGTAATCGAAAACGTATGTATGACAGCGATCAGAAATGTGTAATAATTTTATATCATTGTTGCAGTCGACGCGAGGGCGCTTCCGGAAACTTGCACTTCTATATTTTTAATTCATTTCATGGACTTTGTCGATTTTCCGATTTATGAGGTAAAAATACTTGTGTTTTATTTTCATCGAAATCGTTAGTGCGATTTTTGAGAAACCCCTTACAAAATATATCAATGCAAATATATAAATATACGATAGGATTTCATACGACACGCAGTCCGCAGACGTCGTCTAGCCGCTATACGCGGGCTAAAACGTTACATCCTGTACACACAGACAAACACCCACGCATTCGGTCTCCGCACACAAATGACACGACATGTCATCTAGCCTTTCCCTCTTAATTTACATCAATGGAGTTGCGAATCAAATGACGATTTGACCTATAAAATCCGAGTCATAGACCCTCAGTCTAGGGTCGTCAATTGAGCCGATTAGACATCCGGTCGTAGTGAGGGAGCGGCGCGGTGATTTCAGATGAGTGGACGTAGTAAGTCCACTTGAAGTGCGCCGGAGCCGCTCGTGAGATATTGATGCGTGCTTTGTTTCATTCATGTTATATCCATATGTTCCTCCCCTTTATTAGTCGTAAATATGTTTGTCCGGTTTCAATTGAAGACAGAAGATTTCACCGTGAGATACAAATTATAAACTGTTTATAGCTAAATGAGGGGATTCCGCGCAGTTATTACAACACCGCAGAGCTTCTCAAATATTTGTGCTTTATACTTTTTAATTTAAAAATTTATGTAGACCAACGGAAAGTTGTCTAGATCAATGAATGAACATATTTTTTCAGAAATCGAAAGAATATATCTGGCATCATACTACTTACCAGATCTGTATATTATTTGTTAGAAATTGTATTCTGTAGTCATATTATTCACTAAAAGATGGCGTTGTACGTATTTCTGAATCACGATATCGAGGTTTTTACGTAGGTTGCCTGAAGACACTGCCGGTCCGCCGACGCGGTCGTGTAGGCCGGCAAGATATGACCTTCTATGAAAACTGTCATAGTTAACGTATTGTAAGAAATATTTCTGGATATATATTTAACCTGAAATCCTTAAAAGGCAGCAATAAAATGTGACACGCGATAAATGAGGACATTCTCGTGCATTTATTGCGTAGAGATATGAAACTGCTGCCGTGCGGTAACGTAATTCAATTCAATATCTCATATTTATTACTCTGTCTTGTGGAGTTGGAAAAGTGTTCGTCTGCTACTACTTTTATGAATCCATATAACTAACAATAATATACAACACTTCGATATTCCGGGGTCTACTGGCGTCAGTTATTGTTTAATGTGATATGTACGAGTACATATAAAAGAAAAAAATCGCCACTCTCATGTCGACCACAGAATTTGCTTCTTGATGACGAGCTCTGTTTATGAAAAT
The DNA here is from genome assembly GCA_018245935.1 of Agara belti belti. NCBI lineage: Eukaryota > Metazoa > Arthropoda > Insecta > Lepidoptera > Hesperiidae > Agara > Agara belti. The sequence goes on from DWEM01000328.1 coordinate 4,784, forward strand.
ATCATTACTGACAGAAACGTTTCCCAAATTTTTTTCTTATCGTGTTTTTTCTTAATATCTGCATTGCTTTGTTGCAAATAAAATTCAAATGTTTTAATTTTTTTTTACTGGACCGAACGAGATATCTGCGAGCTTCCTTCTGAGGCATTTCTGGAACTCCGTAGAGCTCTTAAAACAGACAAGAACAGCTCTCCGTCAACGCTGAATGCACACCGGGGAATCTTCAGACTTGTCTTCTTCATATAAAGAATTAAAACATCCGTTCGTAAACAAACGTGACGCCGCGTTAAAAGCCTATGGCACCCTTATGGAAATTAGCGCCGCCATAAATCAGGTCTGGCAGCTTTTTCATTTGCCGCCCGCCCGCCTTCGCGGCTACGTGTCATCCTTACAATGTTGCCGTACGATATACTTATAGAATATAAACATATAATCTGTAGACAGCCAGCGATTGTCTGCAACGTTGAATGTTTTTTCTTTGAGTTTTATACTTTTTATGACATATAAGTAAATAGTAATAGGCCTTTTGCAGGTCTCCCGATGTTTCGTAACTTATCGAGCTAAAGTGTTTTACGGACACCTTTGATTTATCACAGGGGTGTGGCTCACTTACCATGGTTTACCCGCAACTCCTAAAACAGCATTAACACTCTGATTAACGAGTCAAGTTACTTTATCCTTACTTCTACTATACTTTGGCTGGCCTTTTCAAGCTCGCCGGCAGGGAGATATCCCTTTGAATACGACCGTGGACATCACAGAGGCCGCAAGTCTAACCGAACAGTACATAAGCTTCAAATACCGCGTTTGGAGCGCGGCCCTCTTTCAAGCCGTAGCCGTGTCGAGCTTTTTCCACGTCCCGGCAATGCATTTACATTCATGTTTGCATGCCACCCCGGTGCATCGTCCCAGTGAGCCAGTGACGGAAGTTATGTAAATGCACGTCGTATCCCCTAACCGCGAAACAAACGTTCGTCGTGATTTATGTTGCCTCCCTGACGTTGTAAGGAAAGCACTTTTCATACGGAATGAAAAATGTTGAGACTCGGAGGAAATTTACGGAAATGATCATATTAGATCCTCACTGTAGCTCAAATACGCGATAGTGTAGTTGTAACATAGTCCAATTCTATGTCAGACAGGATCGTCTCAGCTGCCAAGATCTATTCAGATCACATATTTCTGATAAATTTGAGCAGCGTGGAAGAGATGCTGTATATCCCGACCCTCCCATGAGACGTATTCGTTCTCAATGGTACGCGAAAAGGGCTGCAACAATATTGATAAGGCTACAGTGGTAATGATCTTAATGTATTTGATGGAAAAAGCTGTAGTATTCGGAGCGTATTTAAGTTAGTCTCTTGGCGATTGTCCAAATGGCGTCGTTGTTAACAAATAAGTATGGCCGTCGGTTCTGGTAATTGCTCTCACTTCACGCGCATCCCCGAGGAATTTGGATAATTGTACGCCTTTATTGTATCACTAACTGAAACTGTAGCCTTTTGTGAAATGGAAAAGTGTCTTTGTCGAGTTTTGAAACTCTCGTTTACCGAAAGCTTCAATTTAATTTCCAGATAATTCATGAGCCGATTTATTATGTCTTCGTGTTGTGATTAATTACATCTTCAGTACTTATTTGATAATACAAATTTAAACCCATTGTTTATTTTTGTTGTGAGTTATTCATATGTGTCTGTCTAAGAAATATGTATAACGCAAGAATCTTCAAGGATATGTTGTTTAAGCTTTTTGCAGTGTTCCCTGCCTAACGATAACAAGAAGAATAATGATGAGATATGTAAAAATCTCTCCTCGTTCTCTGTGTACAGTGAGATCGTGACCTTAGTTCATAATCAGTACCCAGCACGTTTCAGGTCTCGGCGCCGCTCGACTTAGGCATTACGTGGGGCTTAAGAATTTCCCATTAAGTTCCATCAAATATGTACAACAGACAAACAATGTACTCGTTAGTATAGTCTTCGAGTTTCCCAAATTGTTTTCGTCTCGGCAGTCAGTGATACGAATGTTTCGTTACTGTGACATTGTACAGAATGATTATTCAACGTCAACCCTTTTACTGTTTGACTTTGAGGCATTATGACGTGCCTATTCAAATTCACAATAAGTAGACTTAGTAACCAGACCGTAACGTGCCACGCTAGCCAACGTTAGTACTGGTGTGTTTCACGCGCTTTAAACGAAATTGTGGAGACCTTAAGGTCTTTAGGTCTCCTCGCCAATTACAAAGATTCATATTAAAAGTGTAACACACGCATACTTGTGTAAAATCAGAACCAGAATATTTCTTACTTACGCAATATAAAAATGTAAACCAAGGTTTTTATATTGCAGTGTTATATAGGGTTTGAGAGCCACTGGTTTTCAGCGCAGACACGGACCGCATAGTTCGCATTGATGCTGTTAATTAAGACGTTCGCTCAAAACTGGCTGCTCTCAGTTCATCTGCAACTCAATTATCTGCTTAGTTCAATGCTATTTAGTTGATTAGAGAAGCGGGATCACTGTTAATTAAATAATTGTAATCCTGTAATTATTGCTATCATATCAGAATAGAACCCCGTACCGGCGACTGCTTTTATCGACACGTACAACTTGAAATCATTTAAGATTATACCTCAAAGACAGTCATCATCAAACACAAATCAGGCGAGCTCGCAGTCAAACACAAACTTTTCCATATATAAATTGTCGTTATTTTTAACATTGTTTATGTTTTTATAGTCTCATTAAGAATACAGCGTTTAGAATGATTTTGTTAATAACTATAAGTTTTTTATGTATTTTGTTTGTTAATAAGTTAATAAGCAATCATGTTCAAAATACAGTTACGGAAAGCTTAGAATTACATACTCTGTAGATTCGCTGAAATATATATTATCGGTTACCTAACCAGTCGATTAACTTTGCGTCGCTAAATCAGTAATTAATTAATCAGTCTACATCCAATCGATTCATTAGCCTAATTGAATACATTGATTGCGGGACCGCTACACTGGATTTAATATTCTATTTGTGTCACCGAACCTAAAGTTTAAAGCAAATTTCCCTCCCATTATTAACTTTAACCTTCACTAAAAGGATTAAAGTTTCCTAGTTAGAAATACTTTGTAATTTAAATGAGAATTCGTAACAAACAAAACGTCACCTGACTTGCTTTTGTCAATGAAAAAATGGAGTATGTTCTCATAATTCAAGCGAAATATTAATTTAAAGGCAGTTATTTAAAATTAATTACAGTATATTTACATAAAAATTTATTTCTGTTTCAGGTACTTTATAATGACAAAGAACACAAAAACGACGAGACGCTAAACGGGAAACGCTGATAAGTGTTTTTTTAATATTGTTTTTCTTTTTTAAATTATTTATTATTTCTATAAGAGAAACACTGAATCTAAGAAATTAAGTCACATAAGTTGCCATAACGGTGAGGGAAAACATCGTAAGATACCGACGTGCCTCTGGACTCTATATGTATATTAATCATCTGAAAGGCGTTGACCGGAAAACTAGTGTGATTTTATTGTTTTGAGCCGAGATTCAGATCCAATAACAATAAAAAGATTGATGAGGATTCAATTGATGGTCAACATTTTGGCACAGTAAGTATCGTTAAACATGATCCAAATATTAGTAAATAAATAAATACATGATTGTTGACGTAATGTGAAGTTACGCGGCCTCTGAGCCAAATTTGAAATTATGATGTCAGTCGGTAACAATGTTTTTGCAAATATTTATGTTTGACATTGCCTTTAGGCATATTAAAAAATATAAAGATTTTCCTCATTGGCATGGAACTCGAGGTTAGCTCGGATCATAAACAAAAAACGACCGTACGCAAAACATCAATTAACGCCTTGATTGGGTTTTTGTGCGCGCCAAACCCGAGACATTAGGCACATATAAATTGAAATGATTATATACAATTTGTACAACCTGATTTAAAAGTAGTTAAATACGTAACTTTAAGGACATTTTTATAAAATAAAGACCACCCCGAATTGGACAACGATTTCCAGACGCGTACAGAGTACTTTCATCATTATCGACCGTTCGTCGTTCCACTTTCCACAACTGCTCCATCATTATGGAGAACTCTAAAATGTTACCTCGTTATGTTTCCTTCACCGTTCGCTATAGCCCGTAATATTTTATCTTAAAAACACATATATTGTAAATTTATGTGTGTGCCAAAATATAAACCCCAAACTTAAGTGGGGCGCTGAAATCTGGACCAATACACTATCAAATGATACAACTTAAAATTTAAATGTTAAATAATACCGACAAAGACAAACTCGAGGAAACCTACCCACTGGAGGGTATGTCATATTGAGGCGCGAGAAGTCCTGCCATTCCGCACTCGGCGAGCGTAGTCCAATCCTTAAGGCCAGCGCGATAGATTATGGTCTCAAAACCCTCTCACTGTGATAGGAGACATGTCCGGCAGCGAAACAATAAAAAGGTTGAAAGCGGTCAACATCAGCTAGAATTAATGTAATCTTGTACATCTACGAAGTAGCTTTTGTAGTATTGTTTATCGTTAAATCGTATCTCGGCGGACGGGGACGGATGAGCCGCCGCGGCGGCACCTGTTGCCGGGAGCTATCGTCCGCTCCCAGGTGTGAACCGTTCGCTCCGTTTGATACTCAACTCGAATAATATTTCACTTGTAACTGTTCCAGCTTCATTGCTCAATTTAATATCTGTATTACGCCGTGAAATACAGTATAATTAAAAGGAATAATATAGCTTAATAAATGTTATACATGTAGACAAAAAAGTATGCCTTAGTCAAATCTTGAAGTTGATATAGACGTGGTGATCATTATTAGCGCCCAAAAGAGTGATGGAGATTTTTAAGATTACATAATAACATAACAAACTTATCCCTGTATTCAAAAGACGGATTTTGTATAATTTGAACTGTATCCACAGTCAGCCGCCGAGCTATGGGCTTCGATTCGTTAGGAAACGATAGACCGATGTCTGTAAACTGCTAAGAAATCGCTTTCTCCCAGGTGTTACCGTCGTATTAGATACTCCGGTAGAGCGATGTTCTATCGGGAGGGATTTGTTAATTGTTAATTGTTGTTTGTGTGAATTTATCTCTATCGGTCTTTCTCAAAATGTGCCATAAAACCTCTCGTGGGTGCTGAAGCCTACACTTTCATAAAATGGCATTGGAATAAGTCGTATTTATGTTTTCAAAGATGTCTTGAACTGATTTGTTATTGTATCGAGACCTTACCAGCGGTTATAGACGTTGAGTGAAATTGAGCTAAACATTATTAAAGCGAGGCAATAAAAAATCATCTATGGATGTAGTGATCGTAACTATTGACATTCAGGATACCTGGCCGTCGTGAAGGTGCGATGAAAAATAATAACGTGCGAACGAGAAGGTAACAGGTAGAGTTTATACAAGAAGGAAGGAGAAGGAAAACTTTTTTAGTTGCCTCCTGAAGCCATGGTCGCAAATAGTTATGTTTTGTTGGGCTCAATGAGGTCGTTTGTTTAGCTTTTTACGATGAAAGAATTGAGGATCTGTTTACATGCAGTACAGACGTTGTTCGGGTTTTTCCGTTAAGATTTTAAATCATACGAATAGAATATGGATCGGGTGTAAACTAAGCAAACCTTATTAGGAATTTTGTATCAAATATTCCTGCTCTTGGAGCAAGCGAGTCCTCGAATGGAGACCACGAATCGGCAAGCGTACGGTTGGGCGCCCTCCAGCCCGTTGGACTGATGACTTTAAGAGGGCGGGTGGTAGAGGCTAGATGAGATCAGCGGAGGACCGAGTGTTGTGGCGCACCTTGGGAGAGGCCTGTGTCCAGCAGTGGAACGATAGAGGCTGATATGATGATCCCTGCTCGTAGATGGATGGTTGATTTTTTAATATAATTTTTTCAAACACATGGCGCCTCGTACGGATAGCACAAATGAATTAAAATAAATATTCGTATATCACCTGCAAGTTTTATACAATACATTTTCAATATTTGGCTTTGAATATTAGAAAGAAAACAAAATATAATGCACAAAACTTTTAATGGAGAACGTAGTTTGCCGGTGCGGTTAAAAAAGGCTATAAAATCTTTTTACGAGGTGTAACGAAAGTTTAGACGAAATAAATTGTGTTGAAAAATATTTTCGCTCCGTGCATAGAAGAAACCGAGTCACGAGATTGACTTTCACTTTTTCAGTCATATGGTTCTGGTTCTGGTTGGTATTGACATCGCTCACTTACTTTCCTCAACTCGGCTGACTCATAACTGCTTAGCATTTGATCGAGCAATTAATTGCTACGCAGTTTTCGCTGTTTCATTAATAGCAATTATTTTCTTATGGCAATTACAACAATGGCAACAAAGAAAATGAGACAGCGCAGTTAAATAAGGTAAGTCGCCGCTTCTCGATAATTTGATCAATAAAATTATTTCCATCAAAACATTTTTATCAACAGTCTATGATATTGCCAGCTTCGAAAGGCTTAAGTTTGTTGAGGTAAAAGTTAATCTCGGCAAAAAGAGAAGTTTACATTTCAGTATTGATGTTGATCTAGCACCATACCTTAAGCGGTACATAATATTGCATCGAAGTCACGTCAGTCACTTAAACCATACAGATCCCTTGCGAAACAGAAAATGAGATATATAAAAAACACTGATAACTGACGTACTGCGTATGTTTTAACAGCTTTTGATCGACGCGGTCCTTGTAACGTCATCCCATATAAACGGTATAGTCGGCGTTCCTTTTGATATTGGTTCCTGCGCCAACAACCTGAACACATCGTAACGAGCCCCCGCGACGACAGTATTGCTGTAGTGGACGTGACGCGCGCCGGATCCCTCGGATCACAGCCTCTGCACAACCTATCTTACTTTGTTTGTTTTGCCTAAAGCGTTTGTCGCAGTACACGAAGTATTGCGAGATTTGACGAGCCGAGCAAACAGTATTTCATAAATTGCGATGCTAGGTATTGATATGTTTAAGGTAATATTTTCGAATAATTGTAAAAGGAGACCAGATTCTGACCTTTAATAGACGAGGTCGCATGATGAGTTTGAGAAAGTAGAAGAGGCGAAAGAAGTGTGGATACCATAGTCGATGACAATCTATAGTTTCTGCCTATGCCCATGAGAAATAGGCGTGAAATAATGTTGTATGAAATATTTTTTCTCTTTTTTCATCGATACATATCACTGAAAATTCTAAAGGAAATGTCGCATTACTATGAGGTGTCTCTTTTTGTTTTAGCGTACCTATTAAATAACGGAACTTTCCGGTACCCAGTGTTCAATTTTGGAAACTATCTTGTGAAACATCAATTAAATTCTGTTCCAATTGAACTGTATTCATATTTTAGTACAGCGGTTCAATATTTTTGTTGAACTAAAATAACGGTGACGTGTTGACGCGTGGAAGAAGACGGTGACAATTGATGAATAAATAACATGTAAAAATGCTGATAGTTCAAGAGATTAGTTTATTTTTGTAACGTTTGGTATAGAAGCGGTGGTGCCTCGCGACCCTGAGGTCAGGCAGGTTTTGAAATAAATATCAAGGCCGCCTCGGCGTCTCCGCTGACATGTTTTCGTTACCGTATTAACAACAAATACTTAGTGAGATTCCTGTCATCACAAAGGATGGTCATGTTGTTTTCAATTTATATACTTTTGGATTCCTTTTTAATTATTTTGATATTACTTTTGACACCCCTAGCATTTTCTTCAAGTGCGTGCGAAGGGCCTGGTATGAAAACTACTCAAATAATACATTATTGCATACAAAGCCCTCACTAAGGACAACGGTTCTCGAACAGAACGCGATTTAGGGTCCTTCTTGTCTAAAAATGACGTCTCTTCAATATATGTTTTTCCTTTAACAACAAAGGAAAAGTAAATATTTTTAGAATGAGACGGCGGCATTAATCACGAAACCTGTTTTATTTTATAACGAAGTATCAACTTGAATAAGTAGTATTTCTAACGAACCATTACATAAATACATACAAATACAGCAACATAAGAATATGAATATTGACTTACTGGCAGACACAACTGTCGATATTTGTGTGGAGTGACATTTAGTACGTGGAAGCTGCGGATAAAGTTTTAATTAGTTTGACTGGTGAGGAACACAATTGTTTTATAGTGACTGCCATTGTCATGGCGGAGGCTATATTGTGACTACGTGCGAGATATTCGAGCTATCCAACGGCGAGTGGTGCTCGTTGCCAATATGGAAACTAACAATATGACTGTCCCGTTAGTGTAGTGGCTAATGAACCTGTCCGCCGAGCCGGAGGCCGCGGGTTCGATTACTATTCGGGACACATATTTGTGCGACGGGCACGACTAAAGGATAATTTTTATATTTAACGACTACCAGTTTTTGCCAACTATCTAAGCCATGATTAGTGAGGGTTAGCATTTCATAAAATTAAATGTTATCTATAATGATAAAGAGAAACATCGCGAGGAAGGCAGCACTACCTACAGTTCTCCGTCGTGTAAGATCTATGAAATCTGCCACCACGCATTTGGTCAGCGTGGTACACTGTCGTTCCCAACAGTGGAACAATAAAAAGGGTCGAAAAAAACCTTTGAATTATGTAACTAAAATCGGAAAAAGTATTTTGAGGAATTACTTCGTCGAATGAGCCTGCCGCTGCAGAGTTCTGGCTTCACATAAAACGTTTTTTGTGTAATGTTTTAACATTGAAATTTACAAAAGTATATAGCTGTATTGTTCGCTTTGTTCCGAATACTTCGGCGACTTTAAATGGATATAATGATCAAAACTGTAAATGTTTCCCGGACTAAGAATAGAAGTGGAACCTTTTACATTAAAAACCTTTTACTGGTAAGAGGGCGTCACGGTCCAGAGGACTTCATGCCGAAGGTTAAATATTGTGAATTAGGTTAGTGTTTATACTATGTATTTACTTTTCCAGTCACATTCCAGCATTTTAATGCAAGTCAGTGCCATGCATCATGTTATATTAATTTAACTGTTTTCTTCCGCACTGGCGCAGTGTGTCGGTGCATGCTCCTTGTCTCCCGTAATTACTGCAGTTAACTAATAATAATTACAGTTCACACTCACAGCCCTTTATGATACAAACGCAAAAATCATTGAAATCTGCGCGTTCGCAAACTCTTGGTTAGATGGTGATCAGAGGCCTAAGTGGAAACGCTTCATGTTTCCAAAACATTGTTTGGATTTAACAAGAAGCGCCGCATCGCTTCTGCAGACATACTCCTAGACAATTTTACTATACTATCTCTATTAAATTTGCGAGCATTCGCAACTTCTATAAATACTTGAGTAGTGTCCTATATTGTTCGTGATAACACGCGCGCGGCTCCTGATAAAAGTTTCGTCTATAAAAGTTACTAAACAAGCCAAACTTTCTTAATTGACATTTCCTCACTCCCCCATCCTGCGACGCCCGAGGCTCGCTGTTATCGCGCGGTGAACGACCCCCCGCGCGCCCGTGACCTCGCCTCCTGGCCTGCAGGTCGACGTAACGTAACAGTGGAGTTTAGAATAAACATGAGCGCTTTATGAGCTTCTCAACGCATGACTCGTATAAAATAGTCCTTATGGGATAAGAGATGTAAACGTTTGTGAAGATGAAATTGTTCCAAGAAGTGCAAATAGGTAGTAATCATCCAAATGGGCCCCGTGTCTCTCGAATATGTGTGACGACTATCCCCTTAGACTTTCTCATTATACAAAGAGTGCCTTGTCAAAGACGGGAACAATGAAACGCTTGAAAAAAAATGTCACGCCAAATAATTGCTAAGAACGCTTATCTAAGATGTTGAGATCGCTTTTCCTGAAACGTGTAAAAAGGGGTTTTTTCACACGGTCGATACACTATTTGTGGCTTTGTGATACTGTTAAATATTATTTATTTCGGAGCCGGTGCTTCTTTTCGGTTTAAGATCGGCTTAAAGAAAAACCACTGTCTTGTGGCTCCTGCATGTAACAATTGCCAATAATCTCTTTCAACCACAAATTCCATAAATTACGACGTTTTGTCATGTGGATATTACGTCGTTGCTCAATGCGCGTATGTCGCAACTCGCTAATCAAACGAGACTTGTCCTTACGCATCCCTTCTCGAGTGTGATTGTGCGAGATTTCCCACGCGCACCAGGTCGATGACCCCTCACCTGAGGTATACCTTCACCTCTTACCGACAACCGACAGCTCAAAGCACAATCGGACCTAATGTATATATCGATAAAGTGTATTTTTGAAAATAAATATTTTTAGAGTCCAATACAATACACAACATTTATGAACCAAAACAAACTTGGTCTTAACAACGATATGAATTCTATTTCACATCAGATAGGGTTCATATCGGAGCAGTTTACCGACTATAACTTATGTTACCGTTTTCTTCTGTCCTCTCTTAATGTACTTACTTATGTACGTAGGTGTGTTCGAATATTGCATCGCGGTCGAGTCGGGACATGTTACACTTTTACATTGTTAACTGGGGTGTGAGAATATAATTGCTGATAGAAAACTGACGGATAAACGGCGGCATTACTCAAAACAATCAATCTTGTGTAATTTTGAAAATCGCAAATTTCCAATAAAATTAGGTACATTTCGTATCTTAAGATTCTTTAAGGTTTTGCCGTATTACATATTAATTTTAACGACACATTTCTAAGATTTCTTAGTATGTAGGTGATAATGGTAATTATATTTATGTGTATATTACAGATAAATTTATTAAAGTACAAATCAATTACACGAATGTGATATTAAATTTTCGAAGGACGTTTGCGCCCACTTATTTACGATTGCTTCTACGTGGCCAGGAGTATGGCATAATCGCCGGTAATTATGCTGTAACAGCGCTTTAAACGCTAATGAACAACTGGTCCGCGACCACCTCCGCTACTGCACCGATCAGTACACTCAATTAGTTCAAATTAGTTGTTATTTATGTGTGATCGACGTGTTCTTACACACTTGTAACGCGTTACGATTAATTTCAACTTTTTTGTTTATACTGAAACATATTGTAACTTTCTATCATGTTTATATTCAATCAATTTGTGTTTAATCACTGTAACGTCGTTAACTAGCGTAATCGTTCTAGTTAACAATTAATATATATTTTGTTAACTAACAGTACATTACTGATATCAACCAGTACGGGCTTCTTGTAGGAATGCATCTTAGGACGCATATTATGATCTTATGTAGGTATACGGTGCCCATAGTAAATTTCAAATAGACTATTATGTACATATTTATTGTCTGTTGGACTGCCACATGTATAGTTACAAATAACTTATCGATGTTTTAATTTGTAGCCATGTTTATTTATGCACTAATTTTAATGTAACGCAGACCCTAATGACAAATTTGATTTAATGTCCAATCCGTCTTCCAAAGTCTGCCTCAGGATATACCACGTAGTGTCATACGTCTTGCTAATTCGATGTATGCCACAACTTGTTTACGCTAATGTATGAAATCATCTCCCAACGCAATAACAACTTTATCGTACCGGAGTAAAGTCCATTTTATGATGGCATTCGTTCCAAGAAGTTTGTATTAGTGTGCGTTGAATGCTGTAAACCCGTGTCATTGCGATTTGCATCATGCTGCTCATTGATACAGTTCACATTTAAGTGCGGAAATGTCGGATGTAAATGCGAGCTCTGTCACTTGAGTTGTCATTTTCTTCCAATCAAGTTTGAACTGTAATGTCAGGGAATACGGTTTTAATTTGTTTGGCGTTTGTCTGCGTATGCCGGCAGAGCCGTACCATTCGGTGCCAGGCGCGCAAGAATGCGCCTGAGTACAGTTACAAATTACTATATCGATTGTTGAATACTCGCCGGGTTTTCTTCACTACGTACTTACCTGAGTTTTGCCGGTTTTTGCTCGGCTGACCTTTGTCTCGCTTGGCAGTTCACTTTTCTTAGAACGCGTTAGAATACGTTTGGTTTTTATATGATTTCTTTTGCGTCATTAGTCGTAGCAAATTATCTCGTTACTGCCATTTTTAAGGCTGTTGTATTTTTAACTTTAAGGTTGTAACTGTTCTGAAGGTTTTCTTCCTATTAAACTGAATATACTTCTATAACTGTGTATTGCTACGATACTATTTAGGCTTCTATTTCTAAATCCTTTCGCCCATTTCTTCTATAAGAACTTATTGCCCACCACCACCACCACCATTGAAATAGGTATTGCTCAATGAAAATTAGCATCTTTGTTAAGTATACAAGTCACAAAGTGATTTAAAAAATGATGATACCACAGTAGTAACGAATGAAGCGGCAATTCTCCGAAAATTCTTCACCAGAGCTGGCGTAATGAGGCGCGCTGTTTGTTTAAAATAATGAAGGTATTGAAGATCCGAAACGGAGCTTAGTTTGCACGCGCCATTATCTCATTGTTGGGCTCGTATTGTGTTTCGTAATTACGACAAATTAAGCTGATCACACATGACGCGGTCGTGCCGATGTTCGCATCGGCATAAACCTATATAAATACTTCTATGCAGCGAAGATTATCTACTAATAATACATGTATGCATAAATATAAACATTACAAGCCCGTAAACGAAATTCGGTAAGATGATAATAACAAAGGTCTAATAAAAATAATATTAAGTTGGAACCACTTTAGACATGAACTGACGACATGAAAACTAATGACAATCGGAATATTATTAATTTTATACATATATACATGGAAAGTTCTATACCCAGACTCGCGAACGAATATGCTATGCATTATTGAGATATTTGTCCGGTGAGAGAATCGAACAACGATTGCACAGCGTCGCATTGTGCAAACAGTGCAATGTGTCGTAGTACAATTTTTTTAAACCATTTTCTGTCGGAATCTGTAAGCGCTTAAGAGTAGATACTCAATTTTAAGAATTTACTGGCATAGAAGTGTGTATCTTAAATCGCTGACGTCACGACACCCTAAGATGCTTTAATGTGGCCGAAGTCCCCTATCGGGTGCCGCGGAGGCAGCTCCTTGGGTTTCCGCTAATGACAGTAATCAGTATGAAATAGTTCGGAGCCTCTTAGCCCCGTGATTACATTTAATCTCAGATTTTGCCTACTAATGTAGTTTTGATTGCGAACGCCGTAATTTGGTAAACTTAATATTCTGCCCGTCGCCTCTGTGATGTCAAACGGTCATTTTCTACCATCCCCCGACCGTCCACAGTATTAATTGGCAAATTAGCCAGACTTCTAAGGGATAATAAATAATTGTTTGGTTTCATATATTGACATGGGAATTTTATTTGGGAGTTTTTTCTCCCGGTCTACTATACCCTGAGGGGCACACGAAGCCAAAGTAAGATGTTTAAAAAATGACCTTCATTAAGTGTATGTATGTACCTTATAATGAATAAAACAATATGAATTTCAATTTGAATTTGACATGATGTTGTATACTCCATACTTATACGTTATGTTTCTGCTTTAACACACTATGACACACGTCGTTCGCTACGTTTTTTAAACTTAGACTACCTCTTCCTGGAGATTCAGATAGATTTCGATGTTTTTATTTGTACACTTTCACCACGTAAGGAAAAATCAAAAAGCATTATAGCCTTGCATACAACTTTCTTTCTCTGTATCTCTTTGTGTGTATTTTGTATATTTTTTATTAGCAATCATTACGTCAATGCAAACAGTTTTAGGTGAGGAATCAAATCAAAAAGTTTAATTTAATATTTTCGAATAAAATAACATTTATTTTAAATGAGACATAAAATATTAGGGAACATAATTCCCGTACTTCATATTGGACTCTCTATGAAATATGACTGAATCCATACACCGTCAATCGAAGGCTCTCGCTTACATTCCATCATTATCCTTCATTAAATTATTCAGTAATTGAAAAAAAAAAAAGCGATCTGCGAGCGACGTTCACTGAATTTTATTTTTTTCTTACCCTTCTGTGAAAGGCTCTTCTTTAACTTACCGTCTCATGTTCTATTTACTTTTATTGGTTTTGCATAAACAAATTGAACTGCCGCTCCACCCGAAAGTTGAGATATTGAAATGTTTTATGGAAAGTTATTTAGTTTACAAAGTATTGACGTTATTGAGTCAAAATATTTCAAAAAGTTGACATCGGGTGAACTGCTTGATGATATGCTTTTGTCTCAATGCTAAATTTCAACATTGGTCATTGCATCGTTATCATAAGGTCCATTGTATTGAACGATGGAATTTATTATTTTTGTATGTATTGTATGTACATCTTGAAAATTTTCCATTTGACATATTATGTAATGAAAAAATTATGATTTTGGATATTGACACGCAAGTTGCGAAATGAGCTTCCCTCGGAGGTGTTTACGATACGCTTTAACATGGGGTTCTTCCAGCGAAGCCTTAAGAGTTCTTTCAAGACAGGCAACATATTGACAACTCTGTTGATGTTGCTGGTGTCTACGGGCGACCGCGACCGCTTATCATCAGGTTGACAATCTGCCTGTTTGTCATACCTTATTACAAATAACTTATAATAATAAGTTTCACGGTTATCGTTAGCTCTCACACTTTACACTCATTGACGTACACACAGAAAATCGAGTTTAATAATGTTCCAATCTAATCATAATCATTGTAATGTGATTGTGAGGTGAGTAATCGCTTAATCCAATAGACAATTAATACGCTGATTATAATCAAATAGCTATCATACTGGAGTGTCTCAGGGTACCGCTTTCGGCCAACAAGTTTAGTGATAGTGAACGCATAAATTATATAGGCGTTAATTAAATCCACCTCAGCGCGGTTTGCCTTCATAAACATACGAACGCCGCGACTTGGTTTATTCCGTTCATCGGAATATATTACCGGGATCTGGGACTTTCGGGACAAAGGGCGACGTATTCAAACGTACGATTGTCTTCGCCTTAATCGGACCGAGTCTGATATAATCCCGGGCTTTGTATGAATCTACTTTATCCCTACGTATACATTGACGTCATAATTCATCTGTAGTGCTAATTTCGCAACAACTCATTTTGACCAGCAGCAATATCTTCGTAAGGCTTTGTGTAATTGCCTTTGAAGAAAATTCTTACGTTTTCGTTTTGGTATTTTTTATTGATATGTACTTCCCCTTTCCAAAGATGTACGTTAACCTTAGCGTTCTTGAAACCGAATGGTAATCTCGTGAGATTAATATCTTTTCTTAAAATTCAGGTGCATCTTTCATATTTTTTTTATATATTCCATTTCGTTTTCTCGCCGCTTTAAGTTTAAAACTTCTGACAGGACAATAACACCAACCATAAATCGACTCCAAACAAATACTTTTGGTCAGTGAAATAAACAACGTAACCCACCTGCTAGAGCACTTCAAAAATTGATATATGCATACTTTGGTGTGGACTGTCACCCACATACGGAATTGTTCTTGAATCGATTTAAATATTTCAGCACTAGGGATTTGCTATTCAAATCGTATTTAAGATTTCT
>DWEM01000329.1:0-20325 GCA_018245935.1 Agara belti belti
TTATAACATCTCTAAGGTGTGCAGGTTTCCTCACGATGTTTTCCTTCACCGTTATAGCAAGTGATATTTAAATTTTATTTATAAAACGCATGTAATAAATCAGAGGTGCGTGACAGGATCGAACCTAGACCGCCCAAAGTGGGAGGCTAAATTCTAACTACTAGGCTATCACTGCTTTTACTGCAAAGTATTATTATGTTGTTATATCTCTTTTTCATCACTTCTTTATACCTAACACCGATTTTTAATGTTTTTACTCAGATAACTTTAGTAAGGGGACAGTTAAAAACTTCATTAGAATTCTTTTGTTTCCTGTTCAGCAAACTTTTACATTAGGAGAATTGGCAATTTATTAAGAGCAGCAAGATTGTGAAAACAGATGAATTAAATCTTGTAGATTAATTTGCAATGGAACGGAGGTTCAAATTATAACCACAGATAAGATTAAATGAATGAAGGACTTAAAAAAAATGTATGTTTTTATAGTGAATTCAATTTATGTTATGTTTTCAACAGTGATTGTCAGCCGAATAAAAGGGACATCGTTGGCGTCTTCATATGTCTTGATAATATCCCTTTGGGGGTTCGTATCACAATACGCTCCAAAGAAGGCTGCCCAACGAATTTGGAGTCGCCTTGACAAATAATTGGATACACGAGATGCCATTTATCAATACCAAACCGTCGTCATAGGAAAGGTCACATTATAATTGTGACGTTAACAAATGCAAAAATGTCGGAAAAACAAAAAAATATCATTTCTTCTAAAAAGTCAACAGACCTAAGATGAAGTACTTCGACTCTTTTTGTGCCTACTTCCGTCTAACGTTAGCGTTTTACTTAAAATTTGTATAGATGAAAAGCGTTCTGCACTTTGAAAGTCATTTGTTTTAAGTTGAGTAATTTTTAATGCACTAGAAAAGGACCGTTAGGGACTTGTCGTGATAACGTAACTCCAAAAAAAATGTATCTTTATAAAATTAATAGTACGCAATAATTCGTAATATGAAATATTATTTTCAAACGTAATATGAAAAGTTACACTATTGTGACGAGTGGAAATATTACGAAAGCAGGCAAATAACTTTTATATAGTCATATATTTAAACTTGTTCGCATATGACTTACAGATATATGCAAATATTTCGTCAGCCTGATCGATATAGTACCTAATATATCGAAAGTATAGTTAGTAAGAGGGAATTGAAACTGCAGACTCATTAATATGCAAAGGTTCTTGTGTGTTCTCGTTAGAAGGTTGCATATACATGTAGCAACGCCCCCGTCTTGCATCTGCTTTAATGTCTATCAGTTTACCGGGCTCATAAGTATATTTAAGCTTTGATAACCAAATGAATTTTTTTATGAGATCTTTTTGTTTAATAATTGCGACGACTGTATTTTACCTTTTTAAAATGAGATAAAAAGGAGACTTTTTATTGTTGGTGTTTAATTAGGGGAACCACTATAATGAAGATACTTTCTATCAAAGACCATTTACCCAATTAAAAACGTAAAAAGAAACTCCAATAAACGTTTCCGTTTCACTGTTTATTTTTATTACGGAAAGCCAAGTAAGTAAATAAGTACTGTTTTGGTTATTGTTTAATATTTTTTTACCTATAGGTAAATAGGAATACATTTTACAACTATATAAACTAAATATCTGAAGACGAAAATGTTCAGTAGTAGATTTTGTTTTGTTACCTGAGTCCGGTCAAATACTTTGGTGACAACCACTGAGTGAACAGTATTATTGAAAGCCTTATATAAAATCACAAAAAAATTCTTCGGTACATACTATAATTGAATGTAGCGATTTATTTAAAAGCGATTAATTAATGTTTTTAATAATAAAATATTTGTTTCCCCCAATTAAAAAAAAATGTTATTCTCTCATTTCTTTTATGGTATTATTTTATAAATCATACTAAGCTTAAGGAACTTCGTTTATTGTAAATATGCCATAAAACTTTTACTTCATTTAAAATAGATATCTTATTAATGTGTCAATAGCTTAATAATTGATTGGGATGAGATTTTAATTGCGGCGAAATATGCAGACACAATAATTTTATCGCCTCGATCATGGGTGTGGTGGACAGCGTGAAGCGGAAATTACTAAGTTTCTGAACATAGTGTAAGTGGCACCCGGCCTTCGCAGCCAACTTAACGGGAACTTATGAATTAATTTGCATGGGGTTGAGCAATTTTATTAACTTGTAGCGAATATTAATTACTTGTTGATTATAATATACAGTTGTTGAATACGTAAACTTAAAGCAAATATCTCGTTACGATAACATCTAGTTCAGTAATCTGCTCTATGATATCAAATCACGACCTACATACAAGTTGGCAATATTTATGAGTTTAAATCTTTTGCGAGAACAATCTGTTGAAACGAAGGTGAAGTTTTTACGACGATGTTTTAGGCATACGCAATATAGGTAGCTTACAATCTCATTAATTTAATGGGCATTAATACACGTCATATTTTTTATGGGTTATTACTCTAATGTACCTTTTACCGTAATCTAACGTTTGGTACTCGTATATCGAAACACTATTTTAGGGAGATTTCTTAAGCAAGACCGATTAAAAAAACTTGCATAGTACAAATACAGTAATTATTTGGTTAATTTGGCGTTAAGCAATTTGCCCTTAAAATGAACGATTTATTATTATAATCCACGTAGAAGTTTATTGTTACGATTGTAAAAGGATACAGTAACATAATAAAAACATACAATAATTATGAATCATATATTTTTTGTAAAACTTCTTTGTCATGTAGGTATACCGTGTCTATCTATTCAATATTCAAATCAACTAGTTTTTTTTTACTTTGTTCTTTTCGAAGGACTCTAGATTATTCGAATGTCGAAGAAAAACTGAATATTTATATCTTAGTGTTAATTAGTTAACATCAAATAGTATGTAATGTCGTGTGTGTCATTGTGTGATATAACAATAAACGTAAAAATAAAACATTTATTATATTCTAAAAACGGATAGTAATTATTTAATTGATATTCTTTAATGAGCACCTCTATTAAGTTATCCGCGTAAGCAATGAATATGTAATTTTATTCTCATTATGTATTCAATCTATGTTACCTAAAGCGATACAAGTTTTAATCCCATTCTCAGGCGTGTTGTACTTATAGTAGTCACTGTAGAGTAATTTAAACTTATCACGAGTGAAGTTTATAGTCATTTAAAATGCAGAATTTTAATGCAGTATCGAGTACGCGAGGAGTACGTAAGTTCAGGATATTATAATAATGTGCTTTGTCGGCAACCAATTTTAACCCCCGACGCAAGAAGAGGAGTTGTATAAGTTTAAAGCCTCTTTGTTCGTTATTTGTTAACCGACTAGAACGCGGTTTTTTTTAATTCAAAGAAACCTTTTGCATTGGATCTTAGATATGTTTCACTTTAATAAAGTTATACATATATGTATTTTATAATTTTATCAAAGATATTTTTCTTACTGATTTACATCTTTTAAATTTGAAGGATTTAAAATGTGCGAAATTAATGTTCAATTCAAAGTTTAAATTAGGCCTTGAATTGAAAAGATTTTTTTAAAAATACTTACGTGATAAGAAAAATATTTTTATAGTAGCATCTGCTTTAAGATGTTCTGAAATAATACCTACACTTCGTGTTTACGGATTTAACATATATAATATACTTTCAAATACCAAACCTGTTGTTCAGTAAAATTAAGCGTATAAGTTTAGTATTTATTATCGTTATTAATTATGAAAAGCCTTTATATCATATACTACATTTAAAAAAAAATCTATTTATAAAATAGAAGTAATTTTTAAAATAATCACGATTTTATTTTTGGTTTATTTTATTTTATTTTCATTACTTAAAACACGCAAATCAATCGCCTATAACAAGACATACATCGATGATAATTTAAACAATAATCGCGTATTAAAATTATTGATGTCTCAAAAATAATAAAAATAGTTCTAATGAAAACTATGTAAGTAAGATTTTCTTCGGGAGCAAACATTTTCCAGAAATAAAAAACACTTGCCATATACGATACTTGTAGAAAAGTAAATAAATAAAATCACATACCTTTATTCGAAGTGTGTCGTCGTGGAATTATCTAAAGCTCGATGACTGTTACGGAGGATGCCTCTTCCGCGTTACGCTGTTGGAGTCGAAAGCAAATGAGAGCTACGAAGCGACCGCCGTTGTTATATAGCTGCCGCTGTCCTCGCTTGCGTAGGTGACGGCCGTAGCGACGCTACGATGTAGCTACGCCACTACGTATACGTGATAGCTAATTAATCTGTACCACCTGTCGAGCTTATCCACTTGAACGTATATTTTGCTTACCACTAGGGTCGCGATTTCGCATAAAATTGTAAATCCAGATATTGACGAAATTTTATATCAATATAGTAGAGTAATGTACATAGTTGATTTTTCTAGAATTTTAATTTGTTGGCGTTTGCGATGGATTACAAGGAGTTTTTGTAGTAACCTTTATACAAAAGGGAAAATAATTCTGAAGAAGAACTCTTAAATGAACATAATTAAATATTGTATCTTAGAAATAGGACAACGCTGCGTACAATATACTTGTAGATATAGATGATTTAGATAGATAACATATTTATATTAGCAAATTCAGTCAGATACCCAAATTCAATCTATAATTTTTTTCACGGTAATATTATAAAAATGAAATATGCTCTTATGTCACAGCACCTCGTAAGCGTAATCCCCGTCCTGATATGTACCATACCAATATTGATTCGAGCTTCACGGGCTGCAAACCCTACTTCCTATATAGGTACTCAACGGTTACTGACAGATGGCAATATGGTACATTAAAATTGTCAATCGTGTAAATTAATATTGCTATATAACTGTTGCATATTGAAATATTTTTGACAAAACTCGTTACAGTTAAATAATGTCATTTTATGTGGGATATTAAATTTCAAGTTTTATACCAGTATACGTTTAAGAGGAAGAAACTTTAAAAATATGCTTGTAATGGAGAATTAATATAATTACTAGTAAATGTCCTGTAATAATTTACCTTAGTTATAAAACTGACTTTATAAATAACCGTAACATTTAAGAGAAAAGTGAGTTACTATATAATATAGTTTTAGTTAATTATTGTTTTCGTAATTAGCATGCTTGTGTTGTTGTTTCAAGTTTTTTCTCTTTATTTCCTTTTCTTTAGTCTTTAAAATGTAATTATTGGGTACGCAACAAGGAAGTAAATAAAATGTAATATTTATTACCATTATATTGTTTGTAAACAGTTGTAAATTTCGTAAAGGCCTCTTAATTAAATAGGACTTATCGTATTTGGGCTCGACAACAATTTAAGGCACGTGTATGAAAAACACGCTTCATTTTCCTTGCCATGTCACGTTTATTTTACAAACAACTTTGGGATTATCTGAGCTTCTGAAATTTGGTTAACGAGTAACAATAGGTACGCCATGAATGTATGTCACGTGAAATTCATAAAGCCATTCCATCTTCTGCAATACTAACTAATAACTTAAAAATTGTAATTGACTAATCATTGTAATTGAGTGTTAAGAAATTTCAAGCTCTTAAATGTCTTGACTTCGCAAGTAAATCAGTATGAGATATTTTAGTTCAACAAACTTAAAAGCTTGTTCATGTTTATAATTCAAAATAATTATAAATTACTCAATACGTAAATGAGAAGGAGATTACAAATAAAATGCGTAGCTTAATTTTAAAATGGGTAGACTTTGGGCTAAGCTAATTGATGTTCCTATATTCTGTGGTATATTGTTGTTAAAAATAAAGGTACACAAGGATGTTGCAAGGTAAATCCCTTGATTGAATACGGAACTGAAACATAGTAGGGATAAGCATGTTACAATATCTTAGGGGCTTTTAAGTTCTTTAGGTGTCCACAGTAGTTCAATCCTTGAAGTAACAAGATAACTTTTTAAATGAATATATTATAATAATTCACGATGAAAATTACGTATAAATTCTTATATAAATTTCGATACATTACGATTTTAACTTTTACCCGCTCTCTGTTTTACAATAATAAAATGCATTATTTTTTCTTTTTATAATTTTCTCTCATTGTCACTCTATTGTCAAATATTTTACAAGTAGGTACATGAAGTATGTTATCATTATTATCTATGGCATATACTATATTACCGGATCATAGACATACAGAATATAATGCATCGGTTACCGTGTCAAAATTATCGCTTACAATGACATGATAGGCTTTAATAACAATTTGGGATATGAATGGCATACGATAAATATGCTAAGGCAAACAAAATCATGATAAAAGGACTATGAGGCTTTATTATTACCAGCTATTGAACCAAAATTACTGGGATAGTATCACTGCTACTATTATTAACTTCACCTTTCTGTCATCAAATAATTTCATACATTTTTACATGTTCATTTATAGTTTTTGCTTGAATAGCATAAATGGTATTGATCTTAACCATAACATCAGTCAGTTTTAATATTGATTATATACATTGATGGTTTACATCTGGCATGAAACAAAGTATATACCGTATTATATAATAACAGGCAAACTATGGAATACATATATACCTAAGCAGAAGACAGCATTTTTTATATTTATTTTAATACGTACTCAAATGTCAAAGCATATTATTAACTTGAAAAAATGTGCTACTGTAATACATATATCAGTAACCAAACAATTTTATTTCATCTAACATTTTCTTACCTACTATATTTATGCGTTAAATAAACTTTTTCTTGCAATATTATCCGTTAAATTTACAATAAAAAGAACTAATATACAATGGTATCTTTTTAAAAGTTACGCTAATAAATAATGAATTTAACCTTTTAGAATGTTATGTTGTTAGTTGTTATTAAGAAATACTTTAAGACATTATAATTTCAATAAAGTATTTCGAGGTTAGCATCTCGTGATTTACTCCTATAAAAAATGGTGATTTTAAAAGACACATTAGCATAAAAAGTCCATTTGAACCTGATCATTAGGGAGCGAATTAAAAAAAATTACAACCTTAAGATGAGAAATTAAGAGATATAACTAAATTACTTATGCTTGCTAAATACGTAGGCACAGGTATGCGTCTGTAATAGAGAAGTCATCTTTAGAAAATGTTTTGCTAATTAACAAATTTACCTTTCAGAGGCAAGTGCCCTCAGTGATCTCCGCCCTAAAAGGCAATACACTTGGGGGTAAATGATATTATAATTATGTGTACGATGCCCCTTGTTTATCCGAAATTGAATATTTTTTTACATGTGTAATAATATTACATGTGTACTGACGTTGATTATGATAGCAAAAGAAGAGTGGTTCAATAGTTTTATGGACTCTATCGAGGCATAAGCTCAAAATGTTTTTAAAATTATAAATACCATAAATAACTCCTAGTTCTTATCCTGTAAACTGAAATTAACACTCAAGTTTCGTCCCGGGTTATATAATTACAAAATATTATGTATATTATTTAATTTAATGATATAATATATTCTGTTATAAAAAAAAAAATGCCTTACGAAAATAAAACTACATTTTTTATCTTTATAGCTGAAAAATAATACTCGAAATTGTTAATAAAATATACCAGCCCTTGATATTGACTACTTGGTCGCAAATTTTGAAAACAAGTATGTGTGTTTTTTTTTAATTGGAAATTCGTCATTTGGTTTAACGACCGATCCTCATGCATATTACTTTCTAAAATTCAGATATGAAAATTATTTTGTATTCTAAAAAGAAATTATATTGTTAATAATGATTAACTATTTATAACACAGAATCTAGTTATTTTGGAAAGCGATCAATTACTGTGGATATTTTGAGGTAAATGTCCGGTAACTTTTCGTGAAAATGATCTCTATTCGCCTAAAAATATCAAGTCATGGATTGTAATGATTGTGTTATATTAGGGAGCAAAGAGGCGGGCATCTAGACTTCTATTTTTGTTTAATTTTAAGTACACGAAGTATAAGTATATACCTGTACATGTAATTTTACACGAACACAATACAATTGAAACGAAACCCGATAAAACATACTTTGCTAGGAATTGCCATTCGTAAAAACTAAATACAGAGTTTAATAAGACCGTACTCGTTACTTGAACTTGTTCATTATTTTCTAAAGATTTTTTCTCATCATTAGTGACCGTTTTATTGCTAGAATTACATGGTTTTCCTGAGGAGTACTGAGTTAAGTATTTTACAGTAAGGTAATGTCACGACACACGACACGTTCGGTCGAACATGCTCGCAATGTTTTGAAAATAGTTTACTACCCAGCAGAATTACATCGCGTACGGTGTAGCTTTGAACGTCCGGCCACCGAAGTATCGAAAGTTACGCAAATACCGTATCTTGGACTTGAAAAACTTTTGATGACATCATGAAAAATTAACAGCCTTGCATGTTATGTTTTCCTCTACTTTTATAACGACATTTATACTTAAAAACGCACATAACTTTATCAAGTCTGAGTCGGTCTAGTCGATGGTATTTAAACCCCAGATTCTTGGATACGAGACTGAACTCTAAACCAATGAGCAATTTAGTTATCGAGACTTATTAAGGAGTAATTTTGAAATTGTTCGAATAAAAATCTTAATAGCAGATCTACGAGTTATTCAGCGAGAAATGAACCGGCTGTGGAAGCCGCGCATGTGTGTGTCGGCAAGTACTTAACAAATTTATAGTTTCCTGTATTCCCGGAAATTTCGATTAATTTCAAATTAGAATTCCAACCTTGATGTTCACGTGTTAAAGATAGTTCTTATAGGCGTGGTGATGATCGTACTTTTAATTGCATACATATAATACGCTCTCACGTAGTTAGCAAAAACGGTACTAAATTTGCTTTTGCTTTATTATTGGTTATTATTATTGCTTTTCCACTTTTCATTTTCTACATAAAACTCAAATTGTTATAGCTTCATGCTTCACAGTTACACTTGTGAAAAATACATTTAACATTAGGTACCTAATTATATAGTTGTCCAGATTACTAAGATTTTGAAAATCATTAGGTTGTGTAGTTTTCAAAGTTAGCTCGGCTTACATAAGTTTTATTGATATGAAAAAGCAAGGTATTTTACTCAAAATGATCTAATATGAAGAAAAGCATATTTCAGGTCACACGTACGTATTTCCCGTTATCAAGTTGCTCTTGTTAGTTTTCTTAGTCCATATCATACATAAAGATCAGTTTATTTGTATAAATCTTTGTTAGAACAAGTCTGGATGTCTTAATAAATATTTATGTATTGGAATCAAAAGTAGGCTTTGATTGTAATTCATGAGTTATTTCAAGTAGTTCCTCCGTATGAATTAAGTTTCATATCGTTTTTTTTTTTATTAAAAAACTGTTTCTTTCTATCTTTCCAATTTTATATGATATGAGAAAAACGCAAGGTTAGAGAATTATAGTATGTAAGTTTTTTTTTACATCTTGTTTATGATCATCTTAGAGACGAATTACGTTTTCGTTAAGGACAAAAGCTGCTTTGAATATAAAAAACGTTTATATAGAACACGACAGATTTTTATGTATATGTATATAAGGATTTATAAAGAATTGTACAAGAAAAGAAACACAACGAAGTATCGAGAGACGTAAGTTGAACAAAAATTCGATGCTCAAGGCATTACGTATGAAAGAAAGCCACATGTACCTACGTGAAAAGTTGCCTGCAGCAAATATTAAGTACCGCGAGTTACGCGATTTGTTGGCCGCAAATAATTTGCTACACCTGTCACATTTTGCAAGCTGCTCCGTATTTTTGTTGCATGGAACTATGTAAATTTACAGATTTGTTCTTATAAATTTTACCGCGATCGTAGTATTCGTCATTCGAAATATTGCAACATTACATCATTATATTGTGTTTAATTAAAAATATTTAGTGTATACTGTCAACTTTCATATTTATTTTCCATTATATTTGTTTTTTATTGTAAATATGTTCAATTAAAACAAAATTAAGTACTGCCTCGACTTTAACTTGGCTAAAATGCTTTGGAAATAGCTGAAATTGAGACAAAAATTAATTACTTACCTACGTACATGTATGATAATTGAAAATATAGAGGCTCGTGGGTATACACATGTACGTTCTTTTTTTGTTTGACCGTCGCAAATAAAACTTAACGCCACAGTTACACAGCCACCGCAATAATTTATAATGGACTCTTGAGTGCTTTAAAAGGGTAGGTAACGATAAAACGATACATTTAACCCTGTAGCGATTATTCATGTTGTGTGCCATGCTTGGTTGCTGGTGATCATTTGTTTATTTTTCGCCTTGTTTATATCACGTTACTCAGATAGAAGAAGTACAATTATCTTTTAACTCTTCAAATTCAGAACAATATTTTTTCAATTAATTTCATCGTAAGGTGCATGTACAATACACACAGTGCATTACATATGTTATATTTTTGTAATGTATGTTGGATATATGTGTCAATATGTGCTTTTGTTACCTGCTAACATTTCCCGTTCTAAGACCTTAAATACTCAAATAAGGAGTAGACAAAGGCTTTAGCGCCTACAGGTTGTTACGTAAAACTATTTTTGTAGATGCTGGAATTTTCGCCAGTGGAAATCACTGCCACTTCCATCCATTTTTATATCAGATTGCTGGACACGGTGCTCTCCTGCATTGTTACCAATACATCTGACTATATTTAAACCGAGCTTAGGACCCCGATGCATGTTTAACGACTGTTAACTAGTTGTAATAACTGGAACAATCACAGAATAACCTGTGAATCACGGAAACTTTCGTGGACATTCGCTGCGACAGAGGTCACTTGCCCAAGTGCTAATCGCACTCGGTGTTACTCAGCTCTACAGATTTGTGCAATCAGCAACCGCGTCAGCATTACGAGCATTTCAATTTAAATCATCAAACGAATTGCATCGAACGAAATAATTTTCATAATTTATGTCATCCCGTCTTCGCTTAATGCGGAATATTACGGATAATATTACGGATCAATTGTAAGTAAATACATTTATCAAAAATTATAATAACACTTAAAAATGTTACAGAAGGAAACTTCATAAAAAATATATTAAAAACGTTAGATCTTGTTGTTATACCTACATATTTTATCACGTTCGCAATTTTGAGATAGCACAAAGAATTCTGTCACAATATCAAATGAAATCCTTCGAACATTTCTTGTAGTTCAGATGCTTCTGAACTTATTCTTTTATATGTTATATGTAACAGAGTTATAGTGTATTACACAATACTGCACTCCTATTTCACATCGGTTTTACTATATCATTATAAATGAAAAATAATCCTTGTATCACGCAGTCCAATAGTGTTCATATTTTAAAGATCAAAATAAAAGACCAATTGTACCGTATATTCTCAATTTTCTACTATAATGCTGACTAAACACCAGTTTCATTTCTTATTACGGGAATCACAACAAAAAAAACACTAATTAACTTAATTAAGTAGTAAGTAGTAGTAGTAACATTATGAGTCAAACTTAGGAACTTTACTGACTCATAAAAATTGTAATCTTAATAACTCAAATATATATTAGTTACTTTAGATCTTTAAATATACAGGATTTACTAGCAAGGTTGACGTAGATGGCTCTTAGCTTGTTAAAAAGGTATAAATATAACATTATCGTAATATGGTTGCTGAGAATGATGGTCGTAAAAATCAAACTTGATTGTCTATAAACCAACAGATGTGGGAGACGAATATGCTTTTAGAAGATTTGACATACTTATGGTTTATTAAAGCAAATTACATATACCTACAATTTTAATGGATCATCAAGCTATGTACCTTAAGAAATAAAGTGATTACAAGAAAATCGAATATGGAAAAACAATCGTCGTATGTATCGTATCATATCATATCGTATCATCATGTCATCGTATCATATTGAACAAATTGAAAAGAATGCAAAACACTGCAGCGAAATAATCACAAGACTAGACTCAAATTAGTGTTTTAGTTTCTCTAGAAATGTATTATAAATTTATTTTCTATTCTAAACTCTGATATCTTTTTCCTGAAAAATTGCGAAAACATAATTACGTCATTTTCTGTTGGATATGCGATATGTATTGGTAGATATAATCCATTTATTACTATCATTATAATGTTCAGAGGAATTTGTATGAGATGAGTAGATACCTAACTGAAACTCAATCGAATATTTATAATTGGTTCATTTACTCAAAATAGTCAAGGCTTCTCACTTAGGGACTTAGCCAATTAAGAAATGAAGGTCAATAAATGAAAGTTGTAACCTAATTTGAAATTATGGTGCCGTAAACCAATATAAGTTAACGGATTAGGGTCCCCGAAGTGACCAGCAAATTAACGTCTAATATTGATTGTAATATTAACTCTACTACGCACATGTGATTCTCTAACGAGAGGTCATACACAAAATTAAGACCCTTATTAGTCAATTTATGATATGAATATATCTGCGCTGAACGGTGGTAAAAATACGCCACAGATTTTTTGTGCCTAAATTTACTTTAGCAATTTAATTTGATAGATGGTAGAGCATGTATACGGTTCGCACAGTAAATAGCAACGCTACATCTATTTTTAGAACTCCAAAACATGGACTAAATAATAACTTTGCAACTAACACTTGTGGAGGCTCAACCTAGAGCGCGAACCATGCGCCGTTGCGGTATGGGGGGCAAACCTATTACAAAAGGATATATATCATCATATGTCATATTCGCTACTTGTTGCTAAATAATTTGCTAGAGTTTCATTTCAAGTTTTCATTTGTATCGGTCCCATGGCTCTACATAGCGTTACCTACTTACTTTTAATATTCTGCGCAAAATATGGAATGAGTAGAAAATTATCTAGTGAAACTCTGAAACATATCGTTTAGAGACGATTTAGGCGCTAATTAATGCTTTAATACTGTGGTATTATAGACTATCAATGTTGTGACTATTTGTTTTACTAACAAAATAAGTAATATAAAATTACAGGTTAGTGACCGCAGCGCAAGCTTAGAACAATGTAATTATAGTAAAAACACGTCAATGCAAACATCCCCCTTTGTACGTTCTATAAGCTGCCGCACGAGCGACGACGGTTGTACACGTCCTGTCATAATTTAAATAATGTGATACGTTGTGGTTCACAATTCTACAGTAGAATCCTAAATTAGAGCAACAGCGTTCGTATGTGGTGACGTATATATACGTTCTGACGTACCTCACGAACAATTGAATTGTGTATTAGAGACCAACCGTAATTAAAGTTAACATTATGTGGCATGTTTTAAAATGCTATAACATAAATAGGTGTTCAAGGGTCTGCATTTAGCGTTATATTATATAAACATTTTTTTTGTTACATTACAAATACAAATGCTTTATTGTTTTATAATTATACAATATCATTTTTGTAAATTAATGCAACGAAGACAGGAAATATGCATATAATCACATAGAAGTGTCTATTTGTAATGTTAAAATAACCAATTTTTACACAAATGCATATGAAAGTGTACGAGTATACTGCAATTACAACAAAACCACTTCTTAAAATTCTTGTCTGTCTGTTTGTTCCGGCTAGTTTCCGAAACGGTTGGAGTAATTTTTTCTGGACTTTCAATGATAAATAGCCGATGTTATGAATAATTTAGGCTACTTTTATTCATAATATGTTATATTTCGTAGCCAATTAAAGGGCTTGTGAATCCGCGTGTGCAGTGTGGTAAAGAAATCAGTTAAAATAGCACTGATATATATATAAAATATTAATCAAAAGCCAGCAGGTAATTCACTAGGTGTATTTAATAAATAGGTAACCTACGGTAACGTAAATAAATATTATCGAGATGCACTTGAACTCATGCATGCGTATATTTAACAAGCGTTAATATGGTCCAATGAATTCCTACATTTGCAGAAAGTGGTATTATTGATATCTTACGTCGACGCTT
The DNA here is from genome assembly GCA_018245935.1 of Agara belti belti. Taxonomy (NCBI): domain Eukaryota; kingdom Metazoa; phylum Arthropoda; class Insecta; order Lepidoptera; family Hesperiidae; genus Agara; species Agara belti. Next base: position 14,023 of record DWEM01000329.1, read on the forward strand.
TGCCTCAAATGAGAAAGTAAGCTAATAGCTAATATTTTCACCATGTTAACGATACAATACTGTAAGTAGATATTGTAATTGCATGTAATTCAACTCTGGTTTTGATAATTAATTATACGTAAACGATATTAAAATTTTCTGTGTGTGAATGTTTGACATAAAAATCCTTTTCTCACTATGTTATTCATCAATGTTATGTTATGTTATCTTAAAAAAACATGACATAAGTCTTTGAATGGAATTCTATAATCTAGATCATTGGGGTTTCAATAATAACATTTAACTCAGTATTTTTAAGTGCATACGTAGCTTTGTTGCGACTGATCAAGTTACAAAAATCACCTCACAGATTGCTATCACGCTATCCAATCAACAAAGCTATCGGATAACATAGTTCTTAATATACTGCCTTAATAACTACTCACCTCACATAACATTAACTGCTTAAATGTTTGAATTGACAATAAAGTATTAAGTTTATTTTCACGAACCGTAGGTAAACTTCAAATGTAACTTACCTCTTATTATTGACTAACATTTTCAAAGCCAAAGACGTTTATTGTAAGAAATGTGGGTACATGATGATGCAGATGAGTTCAATTCATATTTTGCATTTTACGGCGTACAAATTTACGAAATACAATACTACAGAGTTCTTAAGGCCAACATCAAGACGTATTTTCCAAAGTTGAATGCCCAAAAAAACCTTTGATGCAATATTCAACGCTTATTAGAAACTCGTGTACATCCGTAACCTCATTACTTACTTGCAAGGTAAACCGGTGGAGCGTTAATTCACTTATCTTTTAATCATAACTTTATAAATTGAAGGGCGGCTTATCCGACATGAATATTCTGCCTGCAGTTAGCTGAAGTATCCCGCGTCCCTAATAATCAATTATCACGGCCTTGCATGCGGTCGTAGTTACCTCGATATGTTACGTCGCTTCAGTTTTGCTACAAAGTACGCAGGAAAAACAAGCATTATGTAAATCATTTCCATAGTCTTTTATCTCTTCTAAGTAGCCCGTGTTCTTTCTTAGGGTTCTATCAATTACCATACCAAATTTTAAGAAAGTCGATTCAGGGATTTACACGTGAATATGTCACAGTCCGATTTGGTATATGTAGGTATAAAAGAGGGGTAGACAGGGATTGCAGAAACATATATATGATCCTAAGTATGATGTAGGCGCTTCTTCATATTCTTCATATTCTTCACTTTTCAGACACTGGTATAACACAAAAATGTACAAAGACTGTACAAATAAAATGTGTAAAGTGTTTTTTGTTTCCAGTGTTGGGCTGAGTCTGTTTGTATATTATGTCTAGCAAGAAAGCATCTGATAGTAAACGGTATTTGTTTTCTATTAACATTAGTGATATTATTTGTCCTTTTGCACCATGCCTTGACTTGATCATATTGTTAAGAAATTAAATATAAGGTTATAATAATATGTATATTTCTTTAGTAGCATAATTAGCCCTTCAAACATTATTAGAAACGCTAGCTCTATAAAATCATGAATGTCATCAAGGCTGGTCTTTATGCCCTTGACTCCAAAAACTGCTATCCGTAGGCCAGCTAATCAAGTTTGTTGGAATATTCTGCGAGCCTGTCCCTGGAAACTATGAACGCGCCATCAGCATGCATACATGCATGTGGATACGATTAACAAGACACGTTTACAGCGCCACGGGACATGCTATTATTCATGTACATATATAGGTCAAGGACAGTTATAACAGGAACGGTTCTGTAAAGATTTTTTTTCAAGTACCTATTAGTAAAAGAAACTAATCTAAAATGATAATCATAAATTCGATTAATAAATGAATTTTATTAAAATTCTGAAGCAGTACAAAAAAATTGAATAACTGCATAAAGTAAATGCAAATGCTGTACGAATTAACGATTAAATTTCCAAACCGACGAAAACGCAAATGCTTAAGTAGGTTGATCATTATAGATTTAGCTCTGTGAGGGAGACCTCATTACGTCTGCCAAAAACATGTGAAAACAATAGAAAATAACATTACTCGTAATACGTACATAATTACAACAAGGAAATTTTGTTAGCACCCGCCGAGCACATGATGCGTATCACATAATAACAAGCACAGACCGACATTACTACGCAATTATTATGATAGGATACCAAATGTTATTTCTTTTACTTAAATTAAATTTAGACGAAAGCGCGTAATGAATAAAGCCAACAATGTTTTTTACTTAAAATAACATGTTATTAACGTTATTCTCTTCTCAACTTGGTAATGAATGTTATTTTTTAATTAGGCAAAACAGTGAAATAAAATTACGAATATTATTTTTTACTACATTTAATGTTACATATTTATAAGCACATTATTTTACATGTAGTTATTTCATTTGTTCAATCAATCGTAAAGAATTTGACTGATATATCATCTTAGTACAATCGACATAACACAACAAAATGTAACATAGAACAGTAAATATCGAGATTCTTTTGAAACCGTCTTTTTAATATTCGATTTTAGTAAGATTTGCACGATTTTCGTTTATAAATAACTTTATACAACCAGTCACTCTTTGATCAATACTTTGAATTCAACATCGTGCGACGGGGTGTGTCGAAAGGAAAGGCTTTCAATTCACAGGTGTCATACTCTCGCGCCTGGAATATACTTTATAGGTACGTGGGTTTACAAATTGTAAAGGTTTAATGGCTAACACGTATGTACATACCAATCAGTCTATATATGTATTAAATACTTACGTGATGCAATCTATTTTGTCAATTACACATTTTTGCTCAAGGCTTTGTTCGTGGGACGTCGATATTACAATACTTTCCAATAAATCATGTAGCTCTATTTTTCCTTATTTGTAAATTTAAAGCAAATCTATAAAAGGAATCAAAAACACACAAGCTTTCTTCTCCTATCACCTTTAGGGGGTAGAATTTGTAGAAAACAATGCACACAATAATTTTTATATTAACAAAGAGCGGAAATCTAAAATGTCAGGTACCTAAGCTCCAGACCGACGAAATTTCATGCAACCTTTTTCTTCGGTGTAGAATTTGCAAAATCTCTTTCGCAGTGCTTACTTACGCTGAAATAATTTTATCTTTCAGGTTTCAGGATTCTAGGTTTAGGAGCTTAGGCTTAGACTCTGTGTCTAACTTATTACAATACTTTATTTACATAATTATTAGTTACATGCTTGGTTTGCAATCGGTAAACGGAAATTACGGAATTTAGAATCTTACACTAAGTATTTAAACTACGTATGTTGTAAACAAAATACCTTTAGTTTTATAAACATTTATGTTATAAACAAGGTCCAATAAAAATGTACAATATAAAATATTTCGTGCTTGAACTTTGTTGTTTCATAAACTGATTAATTACGCAGAACTGTCATAAAATGCGGAGGCAGCTTGAACAATTTAGTTAGTTACACGCGCCCGGCGCTCTTTTATATGTCGCCGGCGATTAACCACTATTATAAGTAATTTCAGTCAAGAAACAACGCGTAAAAGACATTATCGACAAACTTGAATAACATTTAGGTAACAGCTATTACGCGGATCGTGACATGAAAAATTCCCTGGAAATATAAATCACTATTCCCTTACATAAAAAAATATAGTTACGTCCAGATTACGAGCATGTAATCTTAGAACATATGATTCTTAGAATTCATTTGGTAGCCTATCGTTTTGTACTATTTTTAGACTTCATTAAATTAGTTTTTAAATGAAATCTCACTTGTAAAATATTTCTGCGGCGAATTTTGTGACGTGTACCTTTTCTTATAAAGCAGTAAATGTATATATACTCAGATTATTAATAACATAACTTAATTTCATTTCTTTAGAGTTAAAGTAAAGACAAGATAAGAAGGGTTATTTATTACTTGTGCGTAGTTACTTATCATACTGGATATGACGGCTCTTTGAAATCACTTAAAAGCCGCCATTTTGAAATGACGTGTGTGTCCGTTATTCTGACCATATTGTTCGCTTGCACAAAGAATCGCGTTGACGGCGCGCTGTTTTCCGTCACTCGCTGAATGAGTACCTATTGAACATGTAACACTTTTGTTGATTTCTATTTCATTATATGAATACAAGCCGGTTGTAAACTCTGACTCCTTCTCAATTGCCGCAATATAATAAAGCATATGCTGGCGTACCTAATGAGCTTCGTCCATATATTTTTTTATATTTACGAGGATAGTGAGTTCTCTAGGAACTAAGTATATTTACTAAGGTAGTTTAACGAAATGAAAGAAAGAACTTTTTTCCAATGTTGACAGCGGAAGAACAAGCGCATTTAAATCTGTCGCTAGACATTTATTCGCTACTCATAAATTCAGTATATTACTCATTATTTGTAGATATTAGATGCTAAGATGCTTTTTAAAATATCGAAAAAAACTGCCCTATGTTTCCATTTCAAGTAATCAACTATAAGAGTACTTTAAAAACCGAACACATATTCAGTATAGGTTTTTCAAAAGTTTAATACATATTAAGCAGTGTGTCATTTTAACCTTATAACCATGCGTGACGGCTGTCTATTGCCAACGTCGTACACTTAATAGCTTTTCTGATGCTTCGTAAACGCAGCTTGCATATTCCTTTCGCTTAACTTCTTTATTCATCTACACAAATATTCATTGAAAAAATTAATTATGTTAAGCAATGATGTAATGATACATACAAAACGACTATGTACACGTCGACGGCAAGAGAAATATTCTTCGCAAAGAGCAGGTGTGCATTCTGCCATGTGCTACCAGAAAAATCTCCACGTAGAGACTAAACAAGACACTGCTTTACTATATAAATTTACATAGCATTACTATATAAAATCACATTTACATCTATATAAATAGTAAAAAAATATTTCGCGGTTTTACACGTATGGACAACAACATCGTCATCAATTATCATCGTCGATATCAATATAATGTGGTTTTTTATTATATTTGTATGAGTGATTATAACTTTAAAAGCTTACAAATATATATGTCCTATAAAATCTGTCTTCTCTATTAAGTTATAACATATATATTTTATCAATTACTTATTCTTATGTTACGAAGAGGCGGAATTGAAAAAAATTTTATCAGCGGAAATTCTTATAGGTTTTGCATTGTTATTATTAAATATTTTAAACCAATATTCTGACATAACAAAATTTGAATATATAAAATTGGGTGTTTAAACGCTTACACCCTACAATAGTGGCTCCATCTACTGAAAGTTTCAATCAATCCAAGCAAACGAACAAGTTCTGTACGCACGGAAAAAACAGTTCAAATCTCTTAGGGTAACTTGTTTTTCCAAAACACGCTAGATGTCGGTCATTTCGTAAAGGTCCTTGTACTACCATCAAAACCCATGGTAATATTATTTTACTGCAAAATTTCAAGATTCTAGGTTCAGAGGTTTTGAATGTGCGTTGATGTCTGCGTTAGTCATTCAGTCACGTCCCTGTTTCATATATATAGATTAATTTTGTAACTTCTAGCTGTGACTTATATCTTTTGCTTGTTATTAACGTCCTGAGTTACCTACTCAGGACTGGACCTATTCACTGTTTACGGGACTAAAAGTATAAACACGAAATTAATCCTAAAATAACATTCGTTATATTACCATTGCGCATAATTATACTGTGGGTAAGTTTAATTGATGTTTAAATGAATAACATTTGCCGAAAAATCAGTTCATGTGGAAATATAGAACAAATTTATACTAAGGCCAGGAGCTATATACAAAATAAAAGTAAAAACAGAAGAGCAGTGTAGAGATAAATGAGTGTAAATATTTTGTTGAATGTGGAAATTTAGAAAAAAATAATACCGAAACCAGGATTTGGAAGGTGGGAGGGAACAAATGAATGTAAATCTTTTATTTTTATGTTGTTTTATACTTATATGGTAGAGATTGATAAAGTAAGGATGTTTGGATAAAAATGTTTGTTTTAATCAAATATTCATCAAGCATTTTATTAATTATAGTGCACCATAAATATGTTCAAACAATTCCTTCAGCAGTGTATTATCTTGAGTCGACGTTAGTCAGTTTGACATGGTGTTTCATTTGTCAATGAATTTTAAATGAGAACCATAAAACAACACGAAAAAGAGTTTTTATTTTGACAATATGTATTATATCGTTATCATATTTTGCCATATCCATAGTAGGTATATTATAGATATACAGAAAATGATTACACCAACACCAATTGCCGTATGCAGTTATAAAGTAGGAAGCAGTGAACGGTGGGTTTCTCTGGGCG
>DWEM01000330.1:0-20319 GCA_018245935.1 Agara belti belti
ATACGTACGATATGAAACCTAATAAAAAGGTCAGAATTGAATATGTTTTTATTTGTTATTTTATTTTAAATTATTATTCAAAATAAATATTCAGTACCTATTGAATTGGACTACAGTTATAGGAAACGTAAGTAACGAGCAGCGATAACGGTGAATCGATAGGAATCACGAGCAGCTGGAGAACGCGTGCGGCGGCCAGTTCACGGGCTGCACCGGACGCAGGAGGTTTAGTTTTAAATGAAGCACTGTTAAGAAAACTTCAAAACATAATTATTGTTTCGAGTCAAAATAACACTATCCCGAAACCAAATGTAAGAGTTCACTCGAGGAATATAAATAACTGAACCCGCGATATGTACATTGAAGGAAAATTATTTTTTCTTGCTTAATATTTCAATGCTAAATATCACAAGGGGCACAATAGAAAACGTCTAACGGCCGCCTACACCTGAAGATATCATATTATCCAACGCGGGCCGGGCGCGAGGACTGGCGTGAGTAGAACGTTCCGTCTACAATTTTAGGGGTAGGAATACATTTTGGCAATCGATTACACTTTGTAATGCTACTTGTTGAACATCAATTAAACGGAATGGCAGAATTGACGGCAATGAATGTGTGCGCTTGTCGTTAGGTCTGCTTGTCGGTGTAAGCTCCGATCTCTTCTTGCTTTACATCGTGCTGTAGTAGCACTGAAAAAAATCGACAACAACAATAAAATTATCAACGAGCGAGTAACTCATGACTGACGCGCATGTACGCAATCATAAATATACTGGACTATGATGACCTATTTACTTATGAATAATGAAATGTTTTTCTCAAATCTGGGTCAAATGGCAAAAACGAGAAGAGAAGGTAAACCCAGCAATGTATGTAATGTAATGTTCTGACTAGATCGAATTAGGATGTTAATCATGAATGAATAATCATTAATTAAGATTGAAAAGCTTAAAAAGCATTCGTTTCGAGATGGAAAAAACACGAGATCATTCTTCGTTCCTCTAATATTAGAGGCACGAGGCAAACAGTTCGTCGGCAGCACGTCGCGTTCGGAGCTACGTACGTATGGAGGCTTCGGCAAGTAGTCGCGCAGTAGAGTGAAGTGCAACCCCTCCGTCACGATCAGATACAGCACCACGGTCCAGGGCGCCACCATCACCGCGTTCACCACGTCGCGGTAGAAATTAAACTTCCATTCGGGGTCCTGCCGACGATGTCATTATTTTCATAATAATTATGTTTTACATTGGCTAACTGCGTCGGTATAACAGAATTGTAATTGGGAAATATTAATGAATAATAATATAACGTGCCGTGGGTGCCGTCACACGCCGACCACCAGGTGTAGGTAGATTTTGTTGAAGGCGAAGTGCATAAAATGTAGACGATTTGGATCTTACTTAATTGAACTTTGTAGACGGCACTGAAAGTTATATCTACTTTTCAAATTTCATGGCTTTACTGTAATAATGGGTTTATACGTACCTGTAGTAACAAATAATACAAGTAATAATAATAATAAAAAAGGTTTATCTCTAAGAAATAGCTAAGAAATAGCTGAGAAGGCCATTACTCCGCTCGTCAGTTCCAAATGGCAAGTCTAAAATTCAATGTCGCTGTCGGAGTGTACTTACGGTTTGCTTGAGATAGTCTACATATTTCAGGATCATTACATAGTCGTGCGATCTATAAAAGAAAATCAACACATAGATAGTTAGGTCCATATTATCCACATTTTGTAATTCAAAATATTTAGCATATCCATTGTTAGGGATATTAAATAAAACTTATAAAACAATTTAGACAATCACCATAAAAATTCATAGCAAATGATTACAACTAATTACTCTCCGATTGACATTATAAATCAATCATATAAGAATGTGTTTGTTCACATTGAGGTCTAGCAAACAGGATGTGCCGCCATTTTGTAATTAGACCTAATACGTTGATTATAACTTTATAATCATATCAGTCCATAGTATTATACTATTAATTGAGGCCAGGGTACATTAAATTTAACAATTTATGACATGCTTTGATATAAAAATTGTTATATTGGAAGGTTGTAGAATCAATACTTACGCGACGTAGATCCAGTTGCCTAGACTCGTCGAGCAGGACAACATTTCGTATATTATAGACGCCATGTTAACCACGGTTACTATTCCCGTCATCTTGGTCATGGAGATATTCAGTATATCCATTGTTTTAGATATAAATTAGGTTTCGGTGTTAGATGTCCTGTGACGCTAGATGCAGGGGCTGCAGTGGCCGGGAACGCAGTGCGCAGGCCCGGTATCGCGCGGGGGGAGTGCGTCCCTCGCGTAGGGATTCAATTACTAAAATTAAAAAAGAACACTCAGGTGGCAGATGCTTTTCAAATTCGTTCAAATGTTTTAGACATTTATTCATGAATATTTTTATAAAATGCCTGTTCCTAAATTGCAAGTCCTTGGCGTTGTTTTTAATAATGAAAGGGTGCATTCCTGTATATAAGTACATATTATATGTATATCAAGTCAAAATCTACGATTATGCAATTAAAATTTTACAAACTGATTCAAATGTAACTTATTTATAAAGTACTATTTTTTTAAAATTCATTTTAAATACTACATATTAATACTATTACTTACTTCTCAGTAAATAATTTCCGACTCGTGTGGGCCGGACGATGCTAATCAGTGACGATTCGACGTTTTAGGTAGTTTAATAATATAGCAGTTGTAACACGCGCATTCAGATGACCAGCATCATAAAATATGGATCATTTGTAACAGGTATGAAATGAGACAGCGCGATGGGCGAGGGCGCAAACCCGCCCGCGCACCCGCCCCCGTCCCTCCCGAGATGGATATCGATCAGTGGCAGCCGCGCGTATGTACAATGCTATTTGTCTGGAAACGTCGCCAATCATGAGCACAAAGTCGATAACCCCATGAGATGATAATCTATTTTCTATTTTTAGTTATGGCTGTTCTTAATTTAATTATAAATTTATTATTTCCTTTATGGTTTGAATTTCAGTCTCCCATTCCGGGATCCGGGTTCAAGTTCTGGCACTCGCGTCTGACTTTAAAGAGTTACATGTGTCTTATAATATAACATTTAAATTTAATTCGTGAGGAAACGTGCACACAGTATGTTATAAAATAGAATTAGTTTTCCGAGGTGTGTGAAGTCCGCCAATCCGTACAATAAAAGCGTTGTAAAAAACTCTTTTTGCATATGTAGTTGATCATATTTGTCTGTGTATTATGTAACCAACTCTTTTCTGCCAAAGTCTGACCACCTGTCGGCGTCTAGTTGTCCCGATAAATACTCGTTATTATACGATAATAACTTGAATTATAAATAGAATAGGCACGTCTTAAGCTGCACCTTACGAGCCGACCTCGTAGTCGAAATCAAGAATATATCATAATTGAAACAGAACACTATGAAATTTTCAGATCTTTTACTTTTAAATTGTGACGAAAAGTATGAATAACTAATTAGAGACGACTTTGATAGGTACACGACGAATAATTTCCTACAATAGGTATCTAATAATGTCGTAACCAGAATAAAGATAAATCGGAACACGTATTGTAATATTATTCCATACATCTGTATATACTTACGTTAATGTCAGATAGCTACACGTTTTTTTATACATATTAAATGCTTGTTGTAGGGCGACTTCGTAATCTTCTGGACACTGAACGAGTATATTATACGTATAGAAATAAAGTAAAACCACTGGAGATTAGTTAATTTTATTTTTCATTGTTAGGGATACACTCGATTAATTATTGTAGACATGCCGATTACAAATAGTAAATAATAATACACATACATTATAGTAAGATACTAATTCAACTGAATACCACAATCTTAAAAATTATAGTTTATTATCTACTTGATTGAGCGGAAATAATTGGCACGAGAGTTATTTATTGTAGCATAAACGATTTATTGGTTAATAACGTCGATCATGGATTATGAATATCGACTTTCGAATGATGACTATGAACGCGGCTCACTCTCCCAGTGTCTCCTAGGTTCTACGCGATCTATGAAGATGATTTTCAGATTAGTTAAATTTATTTTACATTACTGTAGAAAGTTACGAAATATGATACGATCTGTTTTTCAAAATGTGTGAGCTTTAATCTTCCGCCGAGTGGAAATAGGTCAAAATTTGGAAACTGTTAAATATAAAACTCTACCAATATCGAAAATAAGTTTTATAAACACGATAAAAACATCAAATCCTCTAGTGTAATAACATTAAGCCAGGATGCGATTCTCTAAGAAATATTTTCTCATTGAAATTCTTATACCTACGTGTGAAACTTGCAAAATGGAAAATGTATGAGCAAAACTATTATTATTATTTATTAGTTTTGGCATAAAGAAAGTCCGAGAAAGTTGGTCGGGGAAGTTAAATGTATGTTATATTTCCGGATAATGTTGCTATAATAGGCTATCTGATTTCAAATGAGGTAATTAAATGCCTACATTATGGTAACCGAATAGCTGATAAACATACATGTATACATACTATATTTTTATACATACATATATATTACATTTTTATTACACACAGACTACAAAGAAAGAAATGCGCTCATAGGACAAATGCTTGCAGCGAGTGAGAATCGAAACCGCAACCTCTACCCACCACACAGACACAGGCCAGTAAAAGTCGTTGTGTTATAATTGTAGCACCTACTTCTATACGTTGCCCGTGCCATATACGACAGCCACCCCTAACGAAACGAGGATATCGCTAAACCCAACTCATTCAGAAGCCTACGTGGTCGATTTATGTGTTTCATTGAACTTTGAATATGCACTCGCCGATGTCCGCAAAGCAAATTCGTAGAGCATAGCGTCAGTAGGCATATGAAGCATGCCACTCGTCTGCAGCTGCGCTTTTGGTAATCGGGTATTTCTTTGAGAATCGCATCGCAGTGTTTAATAAAATAGCAGACAGTAGGTAACTACTTATAGATATTGCTAAGATAGGCCCTAGCACTATGAGGATCGTTGCCGCGCCGCGCCGTCGTCTGCCCGCAGGTAAGAATGTTCACAGGAGGAATAAGTGCTTTTGCTCCCTAAAAAAATTAATAAAATGCACGTTAATAATGTGATGGTTGAGTGCGAGCCGGTAAGAGACTCTATTCTTCGCTATTATTTTATTAAATAAGAGAAGGGATAACTTGTATCTCTAAACTATCACGGCCGAGAGCTCGTACCCTCGTGTCTCCTTATTTACCAGAATAATGTCAAAAAGTCGAATAGCTGGCACTAATTTTTAAAGCCCTTTCAGATAGAATTAAATAATTTTAAATCCTTGCCCTGTTCTACAACGTGATTTTAGAGTGGACTAAATCTCTGACTATTTCAATTGGCTCGTAAAGGAATAGAACGTTTGAGATGCATAAACCAATGCTATATTTAAAGCAGGAAACTTATCGGCAACTTTTCGCCACCACGTGTCGGCCGGGCGAGGCTTCCGTCTGTTCGTCCGGCTGTTTAACTACGAGTATATCGTCGTGAAATAGTCGCCGTTATTTGAATTATAAAATTTTTTTTTTTTATAAAACAATGAAATATGAAATTTCGGTACAATCTGTGGATTCATCACTGAATAGCGACCCCTTCCAGACGACCATCGTTGAGACTAATATAATTAATAAACATCTTTAAAACGACATAATAACTCACTCCGTAACAGAGGTCGGGAGATCGGGCAGGGGATTGAGGCGCACTTGGTGATTGGTGGCCTCGTCGAACAGAACCACGCAATGGAGCACGAAGCTGCTGGCGATGTACACGCGCGTCGTCATGCCCGAGTTCACGATGCGGTGCATCACGTCTCCGAGAGACATGCGCTGGGAATTATATTGATACAGATGGAAGTGTTTTGAGGTGTCTACAGCCGCGGATCGGTGCGTCGACTCCGACTTTAGCGATGATCATTTTGAATGTTAAGAAAATACCCACAAACATCAAAAACATCTTAATATCGAGTAGCGACTACTCTCCATTGCTAGTTCTATAAGATAAAAATAATAATAGAGCGTTACTACCCCGTCTGCTGTCTTTCGCGTTAGAAAATTAATTATATAGTAGGTGCTACTGGAGATAGATGATGTTTTTGTATATGGGGCTTAAAATACGATAAATATACATACGTACATACATTTGGGCATTCGTGAGCAATGGCAGGTTTACGCAATTATAATACACAACCCCAATCATTAAGTAGCGCATGCGCTAAAGGCTTTAACATTAAGTAAATCAAATAACAACCCTTTATCTCTCGCCACCTCGCTAAGTATCGGAAAAGATGAGGAGTTACTCTAGGTCTACTTAAATCCATTACATAAACACTTTTTGATGGAAATTTTACTTACACAACAAAAAGTATATTAAATAAGAAACATAACACATTTTTCTGAATATATGATATTGTAAATTACCAACGTCACCGAATAAAACATGTATTTTACCTGTAAACACGTTTATTGTTTATCGGTCACTATTTAAAGACTTACCTCAAATACAACCATTTTCAAAATGCTGAGAATCACAAGCAAATCTTGAAATCTGAAGCAAATCAAAATATTAAAACCCCTCTTAGCAGGTATTACCATAATGGAAGTGTTAAACTCAACAGGCCGGAGCTTTGAATATTTATTTTTAATTTATGGGTATTCGAAAAAAATATTTTCAATAAAAGTCATGCTGCATCAAAATTGCATAATTTTGCCTAAAAAATAAGTTACTCGGAGAAATCAAAAGAATAGCCTTTCCCCTCTACGTGGTACTTATGCAAAAACGATTTAAACAATACCTATTTAACATATGTAACTGTTCTGTAAACGTATAAAATGTATATTATGGATAGATGAAAACGCTTACTTACATGGAGAATCTGAATATGCGGTTACGGATGAGATAAGTGGGGTAATCGGACGTGATGTGGAACGCCTTGTCCATGAGCAGGACGGTGACGTACAGGAGAAGGTAGAACAGGACCTTGATGAACATTTCTGAAGTATATCGAATTTCAGCGACGAGACCCGGACGAACTGCACGCGAGATGACGCCCACTGCACTGTCAGACAGATTTATTGATATTTTGTGAAACGTCACAGACGCACTCGGTCACGTTCGGGGTACCTCGGCTCTAAAACTTTATATTCATAATGTTTTTAACATTTTAATTTAATTCAATTTAACAGTACTATTTAATTATTGTGTCTGTTTAATTACCGGCCGCGTTTAAAGCGTGTAGCCAAAGATAAACAAATATTAATTTTACGTGACCACGTACTACATTCTGTGGTGCTACGAGCGTCACGCTACGGCGCTACGACACTTACGGATGCGTCGTAGCAACGTTTCCTGCAACTACTACAATAAAGGAACCAACAACGTTATAAAACTATTTTACTATGTACACACACCTAATTACTACCAAACTTTTACAATAAAATTGGTACAAAGTGTGTAAATTACTACCAAAATTTTACAATAAAAGTCAATAAATTGTTATTTAGAAACGCTTTATTACTTCCTAAAATTTTAATTATACCTACAACTATAAAAAATCTGTTTGCGTTCTAAACTACGAAAACTACGATACCCAAATAAGATACTTATGTTTTAATGAAAACTAATCTGTAGACAAGCTCATACAAAACAATAAAGAAAATGCATCTGACTTCAGGCGCATGACGTAAGGATACCTTTATTTCAATGTTTGTTAAACACGTACGACATATTGGTAAGGCACGGCTTTCCCGAGCATCGTCACCGAACCGGCGGACGGTTATCGTGTAAACATAATTATTACGTACATAATTTAAGTCGAACTTGAAAACCCTCTTTATTTGCTTTAAAAACAATATTAGACGTTGTGATTACTTAGACTTCTTTATTGAGCTCGGCGGTTTCCCCCGCGGCGTATCTATAAAACTATTCTCTTTATTTATGAAGCCTTATCGATAAGGATTTGTAAATTATGTGACTGATATCTAAAGAACACTGTTATCGGAAATATATGTAGACTAGTGTCTACGAAACGGAGGTAGTACGTTCTAAAAATGAAAACATGATCAGTGAAGCTAAAGCTTACGTTATGGGCGCTCTGCACTGTAATGTATGTAGAGATGTATCTGAGGCGCGCGTAAATGAAGCACACGACCGTCATAGACTGTGTTTACCGACACACTGGGGACGCGAGGCGAGGGGCGGCGGCCCGGCGGTGCGGCTCCGGACTGGCGTCTGATGTGCGACTGTCGCTCGCTGTATCTTCACCGAGAGAGCTCGAGCTTCGACGGCTTAGCGAGATTTAAGAGTGAGCCGATGACTTGGAATATTTTACACCATATTATTCAGAGTATGAGGCGCCTCTAAGGCAGCACCGACGGTAGGATTCGAATATCTGGTCACGGTGTCGTCGGAGTCGCGTGGGCGAGAGGACGAGTCCACGAGAGCTCCTCCCGCGCGCCGCGCACGTTAATCATCCTCATGTTTCTCAGCGAGGATAGACCGCGTATTGATTTTTGGAATATAATGTCACGGAAACTTTTGTGTTATTTTTAGACTCTTATGACGTAGTTATCTATCTATGCGCAACATGTGAAAGTAACGCAAATAGAACATACGAGGCTACTTCTTTCGACTCCCGCTTGTGACCGAAGAGTTCTGACGATGTCATTTTACACATAATGTTATCGTTAATTATTGGCGCGTATGATTACTAACCACTTTAACCATCCAAGAAATGTGTGAGCTCGTTTCAATATCGTCTAATTGCATTTTTTACGAAAATGTGTTTAAAATGTAAAAACGCGACAGCCGGCGCGCATCTATTATGTCACAGATGAGCACGACATCGCTCTCCTCGGTCGCGGCGTCGTCCACGTGACGGAGTAGGTGCGGCTCGGTCCTCCGCTGCCTCCCGGACGGAGACCGTCGGCTATCAGCCGGTGGAATGCGAACGATCCCTAAACCGGACGTTACGGGTTCGATTCCCTCCCGGGACGAACATTTTTGGGATGAATCAATACATTTGTCTGGTCTGTCTCGATACAATAAAAGTATTTCTTTATCATTAAGACGTTTGACGTAAGGTTAGTTATGGGAGGGGTTAAATAAAACTACCACAACGTGAATAATATTCTAATATAGTTATCGACTACGACTAGATACATCTTTGACTTAGAACTAAAAGTGCAACTGCACACGAACATGTCGATCCTCACGGCGGGACAAGCTCATTGAATACATATTTCTTCTGAAATTGAACAACGATTTCAGTAACCTTTTAACCTCACGGGATAGCGTGCTTTAATCTAACATCGTTCGGTGCGAAACCGGAAATATTCCATGTCACGTACATGGCTCACCGTTTCTTTTCTGTCCCCTGACCTGAAGCAATTAGCGAGTACGGTTAAAAAAAAAAACAGCAATTCCGTCTCAGGATTTCAATTCCAGACTTTCATTTAACTATGTATGCGGATGCAACGAGTACGGGATACGCGACGGGCTCCAGTTATCGTAATGCAGTCCACAAATTAACCTTCATATTTATATTTTCAACCCTTTTATTGTTGCACGGCTAGACCGAGTCTCCTCTGGTAACAAGAAAGTTGAAGGCCACGATGTGGCACTGCGCGGGCCGAGTGCCGACCGGCAGAGCGCAGACCGCACGCCTCAGACGACGACGGTTACGGCTAATGTTTAATTTTTGAAACGCTAACTTTTAAAGACAGGTGTGAGCTACGGCTTGCCCCCGGACCGCCGGATTGAGGGATTGAAATCCGAGCCAGCCCAGAATTACATCGTAGCAATGTCAATGAAATCCAGATTAAATGGAAATGTGATCAATGACAGTTCCAGAAGTTCAGTTCTAACAAAATAATAGATCAAGCGAATTGACACAATGGAATAACGACTTCAGCGTGTCTGCAGTTGGCGGTCGATCCAGTCGATGTCCTCGTAGAAGCGAGGGTCGCTGACCCGCAGCGCCGCACGCTTGTAGAAGAAGTAATACCACGGAGACACTGAAACAAAATAACAATTATATACGACAAACATTATTTACACTTGGAATGGAATGGAAACACAGGTACTATTCTCATTTTCCTTTAAATCTCTAATGTCCATTTGATTTCTACAATCACATTAGGGGCCAGTGAAATGTTTCTGTGTAGTGTCTTATTTTGTGCATGTGTGTGCACATGTTGTTTCATTAGTTCAGATAACATATACATAATCAGTTTTCATGTTAGTTACGTATACAATTTCTTACATAATTACGGTCTCCAGTTTGATTTGGCTCGGTGTGTTTGGTTAGCTAACATTTTACATTCAGGCGTTTTTGAGTGAAGAGAGAACAAGTAGCCGGTGTAGCCACGGGAGACTGCCCAGTGGACACCTGCAAGTAATCTTTGATAGGATATAAGAAATTTGACCGTTAGTAACATTAGTCCACTTAGTATATGCTAGTATAAGTTTATATGTGTGATGTTAGGAACCTTTCAGTTGTGTTGCTACTCATGAGAATTGAGATGGTCTCCTCTAGTGTACAACTTTCAGAATGAAAAACACAAATTGCTTTATTATTTCGAGGTTGTACTCACAACATCTCTGTATCGTAGTCAGCACAATGAGGATGAGGGAGGAGGCGGCGGCTGGATTCGCCCACTTCTCCAACAACCACACGGCGTGCAGCACTGTGGAGGCCGCGATGTACGCCGCTATCACGGAGGCCGCCGCCCGGAACTTCCGTATCAACACTTCCACGAGGCCCGCCTGTAATTCACACTTGTTTGAGATCTCGACCTCGCAACAAACGAGGCCGAGGATATGTTGAGGAATATCATGAGATCATTTGTTTTTGTTTTATTTATACTGTCAGGTCCAAGATTTTAAATTATCTCACAGATTAAGGCGCTGATCACTTTTACTTACTCTAAAAATATAGTAAATGAAATTTAGCACATCAGCCATTTTTAGGAGCACCAAAAATATTATAGTAAAAATCTATACACATACCACGAAATACTAACACTAGCTAATAAGATATCCGAGTGCAGAGATTACAATGTGTTGCTAGTATATAGTTAGTAGCGAGCATATTAATGTACAACATACTTGAAACAAATACGTCGAGAAGAAAGTCATCAGCATTATAGTGAGCGACAGAACCAAGAAGAGATCCTGGAAACTGAAAGTACAATAGTTTGTTACAATAATTTTAAATGGTTAAACTGGCCCCATCGGTGGTTTTCACACGAATGTTCTAAATTGCAAGTGTTTTATTGAAATATACTTACATAAACAACACAAGCAAACCGTCGCGGCCTCTTGGGAACAAACTCAGACAGTTGAAAATGATATCGAGAAACATAAAAATAAGTTGACTAGACAAGCAGAGTGTGTACCTCGGAGTCGACAGCTTCATACTCGTATTTTATATTTCTTGTATTTCAACAGTATGGTTCTACATTGCGACCAATATGATAAATTATTATACGCCTACCGTAATGACACGCAAGTCATATTTACCGCAGACTTAGCTGGAGATTCTAAGTGACGTCTATCATTTCATTTGACATTCAAAATTACTTGTCAAGAAATAAAACGTCAATATATTTTTTAAACTAACTTCGGAACCTGTAGATTAACTATAGGTGCAGATTATACTATGTAACGAACCAATTAGACAAAATATTAATGAAGATTATGAATAACGTGCTTAGCAAGCTATTGCTATTCTTCATTTTAAAGCTTCAAATGAATTGTTTCAACGGGTACAAATAATATTAAATGAAAATATTATTTTTTCTCTAAGAAACAGCGTATTATTATTCTTAAATTAAGTATATTTTAACCGAATTTGTATAATTCATGTTAAATAATTGAAATTGAAATGTCGACTAAAGTTTTTGTAGGATTTGGACTGCAAGACTAAGTTAACTTCAATATGATAGAAAACGTTTCTTCGTGCTGCTTTTTAATATAATAATTTATACAAATATTAAATAAAATTAGTTTCCTTTTGCATGAAGATTCAATTGTCTATTGATAGTATGTACCACAGAACTACCAACATGTAAAAATAAGTAACCTATAATAATTATTAAGTAACAATAACATTTACATTAACTTGTAATTAATTAATAGACGATAAATATCTACTAATAAAAATACTACTTAACTATACCAACTTGTATTTACGATTGTTAATTTTAACTTTTACCACAGTTGAACACGATTGACAAGTGATAGTTAAAAGTTGACATTTGTTTTCGCGGTATCAAAATGTGACTATTGTAATAAAAAAGTGTGAATATTTTGTTGACGTTTACAGTTTTTAAAGTGAAATAATATTGATGTAAGCGGACGACTAAAGAGTACATTTAAATGAAATAAAGTAAAATCTTGTAGAAAAAAAAACAATGATCTATCACTAGAAACTTCCGTTGTGACAGGAAAAGGAAGTGCAAGATTAGAGATCAAAAAAGGTATGGTGGGCATACTTACTCGACATCCTTATCCTGTTTCATTGAATTTGATTTATTTACCTGTTTGTATGTAACTTTTTGGAGTCTGAAATGGTAACTATTAGAATGCAAAGCTAATTGTCTTTCGTTAACTTTTATCACTGACAATGACCAGAATATCATTCTTACCGTAATATATGGCTTAAATGACTGCATTTTGTTTTATGTTAAGATTTTTTTAAACTTATTTAGATGGACATGTTTTTCAAAGAAATATAAAAGATTACAGCTATTATACAAATGCATGTATGAGGTATAAGGATGGCATTTAAAACAGTATGTCTTCTACTTCTGCAGAGAAATTGTTAATAATAAAAGTTATCTAAGTAATACAAGACTACAGTAGGTTCACTATGGATCAGGCCTAGTGAATCTAATCACACTGAGACTGGTTTGTTGGCCAGTAGTTTCTATTTCTTTAAAATATATATCTTGAGTGCTTTTATATCAAAATATAGTCTTTTTATTTGCAGGACATCCACAATGACATCAGATCTTTGCGAAGAAGATGTAGTCCGGAACATCACATTAACATCTCCACAAATAATATCTGTAAGATGTTTGTTATCAGACCATATTGAATAATGTTTCATTGTAATTAAGTAATTGATATGAAAATTAAATGATTACATTAAGAGAAGTTTGAAGGCATTTGTTATTTTTGTAATTCTTGTAGTAAGTAAGAAAAAATTGTTATCATCCATATAACAATGTGCTAGTGTAAACATTTAGTTTTTGACTGTGGCATCTGCTTCATATTCTTGGCTAAGTGTATTATACAATATGTATAAAAAAAATGAAAAAAGGGGCAGTTTTGTTAAGATTATTCAGTACTTAAATTAAACTGACATATATTTTTTTATTATTTAGCTGCAAATACTACTGTAAAATATAAGAATATTAGAAGGCTAAATATTTTGGAACTGTTCTACCAATCATTTTTGCAATGCATAACAGTGATCACTTCTTAGGTAACAACAGACTGGAGTAAATTCGTTATGATTGATAACAAATAGTATTATATCTGTTTAGAAAAGTATATTAAAGTTCTTAACAATTTAAAAAAACGAACATTCTACTTATGTTCTCAGTTAAAGTTTTCTTTTCGATACTATAATAGGTTATAAAAATTGTATTGATATAATTTGTAAGTTATTTTATTTCTTTCATTATTTGTCATATAAATCGACCTTTGACACGTGTAGGCCGACGCACTGGTAACACCCATCGGCGCCAATGTGATCGCGTCGGGCTCCGCCCCGCGCGTGCAGGCTTCCACCGCAGCCGTGGACCTGGGCCGGCGGCTGCTGCTGGCGGCACGCGCCGGCGACACGCCTACAGTACTGGATTTAATGGCAAAGGGAGCACCTTTTACTACAGACTGGGTGAGTAGTAAACGTAAATTGGACACTAATTTCACATACTTAATGTAACATGTGGAACAATTTGTCATTGTATTCGTACAGCCGAGTAAACGACCTGCCAGCTGACGGGTGCAAAATCAACTCTTGGACAGTGCGAGTATAACCAATGTTTCGAACTGCACAGCCTTTTATGTACCAATTTGGGGAATCATTGCCCCTAAACGTCAAGTCCTCAGAATCTCAAGGTTCGGAACATTTTAACTTTATTGTAGGTTTAGGTCGAGTAGTTACACACACTGACCGCTAAACCGGACACACATCTATGTGACGAGTACATCTGTTTGTTTTGTGTCCGGGTGTACTCAATAAGAATATCTAGACTGTGATTTAAAAAAGGAGCTAAATGTATGTAAAGCCCTGTCGCCGCCCAGGTCTACTGTCGTAGGCGAGTACTGTGGTCGGCTCATTATTTACTTCTGGAGTGTGGTTTGTTAATATAGTTCGAGTAACGTGTACGATAAGGATGTTACGAATATTCGCATCAATTCAGACATCTGCATCCGCATTCACATCCGCATATATCAATGCGGAGTTTTTACGGATGCAGATTAACAAGTAACTACATGTAAAGAACGTTTGTTTTGGTAATTGCTATTATTGCATTCATTCGGTAACTGACGAATAGGAAGGCGCACATTGGTAACAAGATCCTACAGGTTTTAGTTGTTGTGTTTTTTCTTATTGTCAATAAATATATAGTAACAGTGAGTGTTTACGGTGTTCTTCATAGTTTTTTGCGTGTTTAATAAATAATTTGTAAAAATAAATAGTAGGTAAAATGTCACCACCGATAAGAAGCAGTATTTGGACTTATTTTACAAAAGACAAAAATGATCCGGAGAAGTCGGAGTGTAATATATGTAATAAAAGTTACTCGCGGAAGGGACGCACTACTACTTCTTTGAAAAATCACCTGAAATCAATACACCCGGAGGAATTTTGTTTATTCCAAAGTGCGAATGAAAAAAAGGAACTGAAGAAGAGAAATGATGAAGCAGGTATGTATTGAAAATATCGGACTTACAATCATGTTTTAAAAACTTAGTTACGGTTAGATAAATTGATTTTATTTCATTAGTAATTTACTGTTTTTATTTCAAATCATGATAATTATAGGTTCTTGAAGCTAAAAGGCCCAACATATAATATTTCTTTCTTACTTTATTCATTCTATTGTTCTGTGACTAAAATATTTTTTTGTAATTGGTCACATGATTTTATGTTACGTTCTACATTAAATTTAAAGTAAAAAAAAATGTATTAATGAAAATATTCACTTCTGCTTTTTTAGTACTAACAAGAATCCAAAAGTAGATCCAAATTATGTTTAAAATTAAATGCTAAGTCTTGTTTGAATTCTAACTTTATTGTTAGCAAGTTAAAGCCCTTTTAACACTTAATTATTTTAAAGCGTACACTACATTGGCTTTTTTTATTTGAAAAAAAAAACAATTTTATTGCATATTACCTATTTATTTTTAGTTTTTTTTATATTGAATTTTGATAAGTATACTTATTTTTTATTTAGTAGATGGTTTGTGTATATTATGTTGTATTTTTTACAGGTACAATTGTGACTCCGTTGCAACAAGCCAAGAAACAGCTTTCGTTAGAGGAAGTACTACAAAAAGAAAAGAAGTGGGATACTAACAATCCTTTTTCAAAAAAGATTGATAAACTAATTGGTGAAATGATAGCGCTTCAAAATTTACCTTTTAACTTTGTGGAAGGACTTGGATTTCGTCGTCTCATACAAGAGTTAGCACCGAAATATAATTTTAGAGGCCGAAATTTTTTTACTGATTTTGTGTGCAATGAGCTATACACAAAACTTGCTGGTAAAGTTAATAAACTAATTAAAGAATATGATTACATGTCATTCACTACTGATATTTGGACAGATCCCAGCTCAGGCGTTTCTTTGCTTAGCCTAACTTGCCACGGAGTATCAAAAAACTTTGAGCGATCGTCAATTGTGTTAAAATGCGAGACTTTTAATGACCGCCATACTGGCGATATTATTGCAGAAAAATTTAACACAATGCTTGCTGAATGGAATATTTCAAATGAAAAAGTGCATTGCATGATACGAGACGAAGGCTCTAACATTAAAAGAGGAATGCGATTAGCATTGCTAAATGATTTAGATTGTACCGTTCATAAGTTACAAATTGTTATTCGGCATGGTTTACGTTCGCAGGAAAGCATAGAAGACGTCAAACAAAAATGTAAGAAAATGACCACTCATTTTCATCATTCAACCATTGCTCAAAAGCAACTTGAAAAAATTCAGGACAGACTTAATCAACCGCATCTTAAAGTATTCCAGGATTGTGTGACGCGCTGGAACAGCACGTTCTACATGTTTGAGCGATTTTTAAAGATAAAAGATGCATTAAGTCTTTATGCCACTGACAATAACATTGAATCAATTTTGCCTGAAGAGTGGAAAATAATAGAATGCTGTATTGAAGTATTGAAACCGTTTGAAGAAGCCACTCGTGAAATGAGCAGCTCTCAGGCACTCATATCATCTGTAATTCCTATCATACAAATGCTTTTGAAAAAACTTGACGACTATTTAACAAAACCACGAGAAAGTGATGCTATTCGGTTGGCAGTCTCTAATCTGAAATCACAATTTACAGCGAAATTTTCTTCTTTGGAAGATAACAACTTATATGCAATCTCTACATATTTAGATCCTCGCTATAAGCATAAATTTTTCAAACCAGTTACCGAGGAACAAATAAAAGATGAAATAATAAAGATGGTGAATGAACCTGTCGTCACCGATTCTCCTATGTCACCAACGAAGAACACAAAACGAATGAGAATGGGAGATTCTCGAGATCTTCAACCAGGAACATCCAGTACGGGTAAGAAGACTTGCTTAAAAAGCGATCTTGCCATGATGTTAGTTTCATCGAGCGAAGATGAAGGTGAAGGAGAACCGGACAACAGTAGCCCCGATGCTCTTATCCGCAAAGAATTAGCTATTTATCGTAACAAAAAAAGACTGGATTTAGATGAAAATCCACTTAATTGGTGGAAAGTTAACTGTTGTGAATTTAAAAATCTTTCCATATTAGCAAGTAGATATTTATCACCTCCACCAGCCATTGTTCCCAGCGAACAACTATTTAGTGGAGCTGGGTTAATATACAATCCATTAAGAAATAGGTTAGAAGCTGACAAGGCTGCTATATTGCTATTTATTAAATATAATTCACCAATTTTCAAGTTTAATTATTAAACAAAGATTTCTATTATATAACTCGAAGCTTAAAATTATATTGTGTCATAAGTAAAACTAAAAACTTGTGTAATTTTGTTTTAGAAATAGGATTAAATCAATAAAACATTAAGTTTAAATTGATTTTCAGTTATTTATGCCCTTAACATTTTAATAATTATCCTTTTAAGATCCGCATCCGCATCCGCATCGCATCCGCATCCGCATCAAATCCGCATCCGCAGATGTGAACTTTTAATAATCCGCATCCGCATCCGCATCCGCGGATGTCAAAATTCTTGCATCCGCAACAACCCTGTTACATAGTGTGTATACTCGTATATGTTAGTTCATTAGGTGGCTGGTCACTGCAACACAGGTGTTTCGTTGCCTAATTTGGAATCAGCTAGCTGTTTGTGAAATTATCATAGTTATTATAATAGTGTATTGAACAGAGTAGATTTCAATAATAGGTAAAGTTTACATACAGTTTTATGAGGTAGCACGCTTATTGTCTTTCGATAACCCCATGTTTTTTTCTGCAGAGAACGCTGTAACATCACTGAGTGAGCTGGCGGCGAAGTGCGTGGCGTGTCACATACCGTTCGAATTGGTCGAGCACGTGTATCCACCGGTGCCGGAACAGTTGCAATTGCAGATTGCTTTCTGGAGCTTTCCCGACAGTGAAGATGACATACGTTTGTATTCTTGTCTGGCGAATGGATCGGCCGATGAGTTTCAGAGGGGCGAACACCTGTTCAGGGATAGAGCTGTCAAAGATGTGCTGCAAATTGGTGAGTGGACATTTAACGGTTGCACTAAATGCAAGTTATCTATGTTAGTTATTTGTCTTAAGCGGTTCATCCTTATTTAGGTACTTATTTCATTTAGTACACTGGAAAATGCATCATTAAAATTTTACATGCAATCTTTTTTACATAGGTTCTGTGTATCTCATATTGTGATCTTTTCAACAATAAACAATCTTAGTTTTAGACTGTATTACTAATCCTGCATTCTACTTATAACTAATTAATTTTCAGGTTTTCACTTATCAGCGACCGTCCTACTTAGCATGCCTAGATCTCAGTTCAATGTGGCAGTGACATTTGACCGACAGAGGATCTCATCGTGTAACTGCACATGCTCATCATTAGCCCACTGGTGTTCACATATAGTCGCAGTTTGTCTCTACAGAATACATTTAGTAAGTATTTATCTAAACTGATATTGTAAAGAGGATAGATTTGATTGTTTATTTGCATTGAATAGATTATTGAAGCTACTGGACTAGATGTAAATTCTTTCACCGCTAGAATCCTACATTATCCCCGATGAACATAGGCGATTGAATATTTTCAAAAAAGTTAGGGATCCGTTTGAAGACTTCGACAATGTAACTCAATGTGTGAAATTAATACAAAAAAAAAATTTATATCAACAATAGAGTAGTGATGTACTACCGTGCGAAGCCGGGGCGGGCCGCTAGTTTAGTTATGAAAGGTTTCTTTAACAATAGTTATGTCTATTTAATTTTCCGTTTATGAATTAGTCAGAACAATTATCTAAACTTACTTGTTAACTAAAACTGCTTGTATTGTGTGAATCAGTTTTCAGTTATTCATATTATCATTATGACACATTTAAAATGGTCATGAGACTATGTTGTATGAGATGTTACAGGAAATATTATTAATATTTTATGAATATGTCTCTATATATATCGATCGAAGCTATGCCCCACACAATTAAGTACACAATTATGTGGTTGTATAAAGACATATGGTAGTACCACTCATATTTTACACTATAGCATTTCTGGTCTAATTTATCAATAATTGGACTATATTATGATTTTTTTAGGGTATTGCTGTACGTAACAGGTACAACGAAGTTTGTATGATAGGCTTATCTGGTTGGCATGGCCTACCTACCTTCCTGCTCAAACAGGCACGGTACACACTACACACTAGCATAATTTATATTGAACAAATTTAGCAAATTAAAATAATTGTTTATTTGGAAAGCACCAAAAAAAGACCTAAATTGATTTAATATTGGAGCGGTTGAAATGGAACTGAAATTTTATAGCATAACGATTATCATTTTAGCCGACGCAAGTATGCCTCAGAGCGCCAGTGTCGGAGTCGCTGCAGAGGCTGCGAAGGGATCAGTTGCAAAAATTCGCACAGTATCTCATATCGGAGTTGCCGAGACAAGTGCTTCCAACGGCCCAACGTATACTGGACGAGCTGCTCTCGGCCCAGCCCAACCAGATCAACACCACGTGCGGCGCGCCCGACCCGACCGCCGGCGCCTCCGCCTACGAGTACACCTCGTGGTTTCTGGACGAAAAAACCTTGCACAACAACATCAATAAGATTTTAGTCAAATTCTGTGTTCCGGCGCCGATAGTTTTCAGGTGGGTTTGTCTAAGTGCTCATATAGCTAGCTCATTTTCTGTTCATTATCGTCATCCATTTTTTTATAACTACCATATTTAGCTTAGTATCACATGTTTTTTCGTGTTGTTATTTGACAATGACCAAAGGTAAACCGTTTTCTGCGAGTTACAGTTACATAAATACAATAGTATGAGTAAGTAATTATAATTCGACTTTAGTTGCATTTCATTCATTTCGTTTGTATGGTTATTAAATTTTGTCGGACTGATAGCGAATATAAAGCATACTTAACATGATTCTACAATCGTGGAGTTTCCGGATCCCAAGAGCAACATACAGTATTTTAATGGCGCTTTACCAATTTTGTTAATTTTTCAATCGGTTTTATGTTAAGTACAGTATCTCCTGCGTCATTGGTAATCTTAGCATTCTATATATTTCCGTCACGATCACGACACGCCAGCTGCTCGTTCACCTTAAAAGCTGCTTCGTGCTTCGTCGAACCAAATCCACCCTTTTTTTTGGTTACGGGGGGGAGAAACCTTCAAAAAGATACCACGGTAGTACCTTGGGAGAGATACCGAGTAATGTGGTATTTTTACCTTCTTCGACGCTGTTGGAGGACTCCGGCATCTCCGTACGGAACGAATTCAAATTCAAATTGTTTTATTCAGTCT
>DWEM01000331.1:0-20307 GCA_018245935.1 Agara belti belti
TTGAAGAACTGGCAGCAATTTCGGTAACAGAGCGCCTGTCGGATAAAAGCGTATTATTTATATTCGAAAAAATGTCTTTATTGAATGTTTTGAAATAAGAGGACCCGTAACTAATGAGAATATATGACGACTTTGATATAAGTGGACGACACGAAACGAGTTCGTCAGAACCGTAGCCAATGGAAATCCTTTCTTTCTGCCCGTCAGAACCGTAGCCAATGGAAATCCTTTCTTTCTGCCCACCCATAATGGACATTACTTTTTTTAAAATTAGATGTTGTATTTCTTCAAGGTTTGGGCTTCCTACTGACATAGGTTCATTACAATCGATACGACAGTACAACGTTTTATGTTTAACACATTAATATGAAATATCCATGGACTGCTATCCTTCGACCATTATATAAACATTCGGTTTATTCTCGCCTGGGATATTCTGTCTCTTCTACATTGTGTCTCAGTAGACATTAGTTCAACATGTCGGCAGAACTTCAAGTCCAAGCAATCAAATTAAAAACTTTTACATTCAGTAAAGATAACTCCCTTTACAACACGACTGCATGTACTAAACTAAGCTAACATCACCCCCGCGAGACCGTTCCGACTGACCCAAGGCAGCGAGCATTAGAATTCATCCGTGTCCCCAAACTTAGTTTGTTCAGTTCGGCCATTTTGCTTGCGGTAACATTACTATAATAACGCGCTTATTGTTCAGTGGTCGCAGCACGCGGTATATAATATACTTTTGTTTTGTTCGAATGAGATTTACCTATTTTAAAAGCAGTCTGCACCAAAATAAGCGCTGTCGCTATAGACTAAACGTTTCGTCAAATAAAATATTGTGTGAACATCTGAAAAAATAACAGCAGATTGGAAAAAAAAATACGATCCCAATCGTCTAACCACACATACGAGAAGAGCCTCTTGAACAAAAACAATAACAATTTTATTAGAAAACCCGGCTGGAAATCAATCGCCTGCAGCCCTCGCACGATATTCTCACCTTTACCTCTCGACGAATACGGACAAAATTGGTGTTCACGTGTTACTGCCATCCGTGGTCCCTTAGCCATTTAATATCATTGACAAAACTCGGCGCCATGAACTTTCTCCCTTAGCGAGCACTTCAATATCATATTATTTAGTTTGGCATTACCCGCTCCGCTCGGCGATTGTCTTGCGAACTCTTAATAAGTTGTACAAATCGAATATCGTCGGCGGACGCGAGATAAATATCAAGTTCGCTAATAGTTACTCCCTAAAGCAGTGAACGGGAGTTGGACTAGGTCGTATTGTTTTGTTTGTTGGCGAATATTTCTATACATCGATCGTAATTAGCCTCGTTTTATTGTAAGTATTGTGTCTGCTACTGACGTGCCCTAATAACAATATTAGGAAGGCTAATTAATGTATCAACACACGTGTTACGGGTCCACTGTCGGATACAGACTACCTGCTACGACTAACTTCTTGAAGCACCGAAGTATGATTATTCTCACTTTGTGTAAATGATTATGTGACTTTTTATATCTAATATACTTTTACTTTTTGCATTCAGTGGATTTTTCAGTGGATTCGAGTGGGACATTGATTTCACAACAATATCTTTTGAAAAACATCCGAAATCTATAGAATATTGTAGAAACGTAAGAACAATAAAGCTCGAACAAAACTCAATATGAACACACTGTCGTAAGACTACCTACTCGCCGAGGTGGAAGGAAGCGCCTGTAAAATTTACTGTGGAAGATTAAAGCATGCATTGTTAAAGGGTTGAAGGCGCGATATCTGCTGCTTCAGTTATCCGTGAACTATGAAATATTCAAGGGTACAGAAAGGGACCGCCGATTGTATTGTTTCTCCGTATCGGCGTCGTATACTCACAAATAACTGGTTTTAGATGCACAACTGGACGTATCTTTGATCGGAACGGACGAGTGACTTCATAATTCATTCACGACAGACTTGTACTCGCCAGTCCGTTGCGTTCGCCTTTCAGATACGGCTATTTCATTAAATATACTGTATTGATGCACGGGGAGCGGTTCAGCCTAAGTAAACTTGACGTAAACCACACAATAGTACTTTTGCACATTTGTGCCTTATGACTGCTGCATATTGGCTTGTTTCTTTAATCACAAAAGTACTAATAAGGTTTGTGTAGTTAAGGGAGGTTTAGGGCGGTGGCGCAATGAATGAAAAAAAAGGGAATCATTTCTGAATAGAGCTTATCTTACGTGTTAATTTACACATCAAATTCAAAATTCGTAGTTGAAGATATCATCTTGAAAATAACACGATCACATCTGTTAAAGTACTAGATATGTGGATTAATATAGACTACTGTTAATATTGGTTACAGATTGATTTCACTTCCCTTGCATTGGAAGAACGTGTTGGAGAATATCCGGACAGCAACTAGTCTCTCGTAAGCAAATCGACGTTATAGAATATTCCAATCCATAGAGGGATGTTGAGGTGTAGGGAAGTGATCGGTACGACAGTTCGAATTACAGTTGTTATTAGTAAAATTATATCCGAGGTTGGCATGCAGATACATAAGTAATACTACCTCCATACAATATTCACTTACACCTGTCTTATTCAAACTCATTAATTATTCAAATGCATGTCGTTTCGAAATTTGCTAAGACCGGGTTGAGACATTTGCTTAAACGAACTGCTGTTTGTAGTAAAACAGTGCGATTAAACGATTTCGTCAACTTTGTTGTCTCTTTCTTTTTCGATGTCTTCGATGTCTTCTATAGACAAAGGTAACTCTTCGGGAGGGCGGTTGTGATACTGGTTACATTTTTTTTTATGTTTGGACATTTGCAACCGACCTCTGATAGGGCTCTAGGGATGGGACTGTTAGTGTGAACAGCAGATTACCTGCAGGATCTCTGAAAAAAAGCAATCAAGCGAGGCGGCCAGCCCTTAAAGCCGGATCTCCTAAGCATCGCTACATAACTGGCGTCCTATTTTAATATCTTTCGCAATCTACAGTCCATTTTAACGGAGCAACAGCGATAACTAAAGCACATTTTTTAAATATACAATAATCAAAAAAGCAGTGACTTTCAACATCAAATAATACACATTTGTGAGTTATTTCTAAATCACAGTCACTCGCTGAGAAGATTTTGTGGTGTAGCGCCTTTCAAAATTGAAAATCTGTAAAATCGCAAAATCGCTAGGCAGCGCGAACACGAGTAGCTGCCGCTGATCGTTACCCGCGAGCACGTCTCGAACAAACGTACAATTGTCTCAGATGTATGTACAGAACACGTTACGTTATTATCCATAATCCCAACACATAAACCGGCTCGTTACGATCGTTCCACAACAGTCACACGGCGCTCGCATCTCAATCGGATAAGGGACACTTCACACCGTACCGCCTATATGGCTAGGTACGACCGCCCTCGAACTGGGACCCACTAAATATGTAATTTTAACGATCTTTTCATCTTTTTATGAAAAACTAGTTTCAAAGTGATTTCGATTTCAGTCTGATATATTCGCAGTTAGACTGTCTTTTTGTACTGCCAAGGAATCGTATCCTCACCGTTGCGGTAGGCAGTCTCTATATCTCAATAAAGTATTCTCACCGTTGGTTCGTTTCATTGGCTTGCATAAAAATATCTGCGTACAGAAGACTACTACGTATATTGAGCTGTCGTTAAGTTAGAATCACATGGTTCAAGAGCAGTATTGAAAACGTAAATGTAAAGAAGTAAAAATATGTATATGCATTAACTCACCGTTCTAATTGAACTACGTCGGCGGGCCGCGATGCAGTGAAGATCAGAAATTCACAGTCGATTCTTTCTGACGCGATGCATTATTCACGGCGACAAGCACATCGCGCGCGGATGAGCTCGCCGCGAATGCAAATATTCAGCCGTCAACCAAATCTGCATCCGCAAGCTGCGATCAAACGAAGCAAACCATCTGGGAATGATCAATGTTGATTGCATTTTGCAATTTGTTTTAATATTTTTTATTCGCAGCTACCTAGCAAATCGATTTTTAAAATGAAGCTCAATTTATGCAACGGTGTCCCCTTCTACACTCTTAGCCTTTCTATAATGATATAAAGCTTAACTTGCGATTATTACATATAAACACATACACTCACGCTTATGTCCCATAAAGATGTAAGCTACGACAGATTTAGGTTTTCTTAGAGTAGATACTCGTAATTATGTACTGTTATTATTACTATACATTTTGTATACATATAATTGAAATATAATAATTAAATTTGACGTCATTACAAAAATAAGATGAAATGCATTGCCGTGACACTCCAATAACGAACTAAGTATACATTATATTGTATTATGTAGTTGCTTAGCCAGCGCCGCGCACCACGTTGAGTCGTTTCGCCCGAGAGCCGCGCGCCGGCCCGTGTTTTCTTTCTCTGCATAATAATATGAAAATACTCTCGGTGTCGGACGCTTTCTTCTACTTGCAGATTTTTATTCAATTTCTTTTCTGTTTGTATAAATTTGTATCTTACATCATTTACGTTCTGACTATAGTATATGAAAATTAAAAATATTCACTTCTGTAACTGAGGCTCTCCAGTAAATTAGACGGCGAAACTTTGGACTTTAATAACTTAATAGCAAAAAGCTACTTATCTGTTTGTACGTATCCGTTCCGTGCCACCAGAAGAGAGTAGGTAAAATTAAAAGGAGAATATTCTGCAGTTATTAAGAAAGCACCAGAGTTCATTAGGCCATGTATCTATTGTATGTAGAAGGCTGTCATGATATTAACATTTCATACATGAACATCCTTTAAATATTTTGAAGATGTGGATAGAAGAGAAATAAGATTTTTTCTTCTTAAGAATCACCCAAAGGAAAGAACACAAATACGAAGCGAGGCCAGCGGAGAGCGCCAGGCTGTAATAAAACTAGTTATGTTAATAGCTCTCGCGCTAAGCACCAACTAAAAGATGAACAGGTGTACGGTAATCCAGCGCGGTCCCGCACCAATGAATTATTTATTCCACCACCAACTTTCTTATGCATCCGGCTCGACCGAACCCGACCGTATTTCATTTACGTAAGAGTTAAAACACAATTTGAAAGTCTCAGAGTAAGTACAGACTTAAAAGCGAAGCACATCTTTGCACCGCAAAAAATAGGGCCCAGACTTCATTAGGACGATTTTTGTTTGAAGTTGCGCCGAGTTAATGGGGTTAAATAATTTACACGTTAAAATGGGTGCTTTATTTAGAAGTCCTGAAATATACAACTCGTTTGGGTGTTGCAGAAATTCAAAGGTTTCTACATCTTTGTAAGGGTGGCACTTTGATGTCAACGTAATGGAGTTAAATATTTTTTTCAAATTGTCTTCTCACTATGAGAGGAGACTCGTGTCCAACAGTGGAATAATAAACGGGTAAAAAATATGTCTATAGTCGTACAATTTGTAAAATGTCCTATAAAAATATTGAAGCCACCTCTCGAACTGTTTACGAGGATGTCAACGGCAGCGGTGCATTTGTCATCGCGCCGCGGGAACGACGCGCCGTAAGCCATCGGATATGGAATTTACAACCCCATTCTGCGCAGTGGGCGACACTTTTATCTATTTTATTTATTTACCCTTTATTGAACGTTAAACATAACGATCGAGAGACAAATTATTATAACGACAGGACAATAATAGCAACATTGAATTGCAAGAGAAGAAGAGAGTAAAATGAGGAGAAGAGAAAAAATTACTCGTAATAATAATAATATCGACGGCAGTCAATGGAACCTCACAAGATCTACCTTTGTTCAACATATCAATCTTTCAATGTTTGGAACAGTAAAGACACTTTTGAGGCAAGCGTGCTAGACATTTCAGAGTAGGTAGACGTAGTAATCGGAAGGAGGACTTTTTTAACAAAAAAGAGCCTTTTCACATGATTTAATATCGAGAGAAGGATGTTGTAACCGCATAGGTAATGATACTTAAGTATATAATCACGTACCACCTAAATCAAAAGTAATTCGGGAGAACGGTAGCTCTCGTCCTCCGAGAGGTATGTTAATTTATAAAAACATAGGTTGAGAATTTATAGCGAAGGGAAATTACGTAAGATTTATTTTGAACAAGTAACTTTACGAAATGATTTATGCTAAAATATCAGTTATCCTTATACAATCACAAATAACAGAATTTAAAGAAATTAACTAATGGAACATTAATTCAAGTAACCTATGATCCATAAATAATTACAAATTTATAAGTTTACTTCATACGTTGTTTTCTTATTTTGCAGCATCTTCAGAAAGCTCTTTATGCTATTTCGTAAGCGCGAGAACTAAAAAAGTAAAGATAAACTTAACTATCGTATCCAGTCCACAATCTATATAACGGCTAGTCGTTATAATTAGCCATAACTCTAGTAAATGAAGAACATCCTGTTTACCCATTTTCCTTATACATAAACAAATGGAGAGGCGTCGGTTTTGTTGTCCTTGTGTCTGGTTGCTTGCTTAGGACACGCATTTGTGTATCTTCAATCCTTTCACAGAATGGATCCAATAGGATGAGCCGAGCGAGGTTGGGCTGAGGCATCTCGATTGGTTCTTGTTTTTGTTTAATGGTATTCTAGGCGCATAAGGGATTTAAATATTATTGAATACTTTTGTGTAGCGGGGTGTAGCACATTAGTCAACATTTTTGTAACCTTCATTGACCCGGGTTGTACCTATATATTGCGAATTAAAACTACAAAATGACACTTAATTACAGCATCAAGTATTAAAACCCATTATATTTTTCTATTAAACCAGTCTTTAAATATGGCTTTAGCGGATAATTTGTCACATATCATAAAATGAAAATTCACAATAGTTATTCGAATATTAAAATAGGAATAAACATTTTTTTCACTGGGTTCACTGGATTTCCATAAATTTACTTTTAATTTGGATATAATCGATTGGAACCGATTTGGGATATAAAACATTTCTTACCTGAAGCATTTACGATGGAATTGGCCCAGTATACCTATCAGGACGCAATATGGGTAAATGATATTTGGCGAGCAGCGCGGTGGCCTGAACAAACACAGCACCCAATGGAGCTTTCAATTACTGTACATTGCCGTCATTCTAGCAGTCTTTTCGGAAACCATAACAGTTTAAATCCTTTTTTGTATAGTTATTTGGCCGCAATGTCGCCTCTTGGAAAGCGATTGTGCGGTCTACAGTGTATCATGCTTGTCTAGCAGATGCATTATTCACCTAGATCACGGGGTTAACGCTTGTCACATTGATCACAAAGCAGTAGGTATGTGTAACGGGCTCGAGTTTCCATTTTTCTTCCGTTGAAATAAGATCAAAGTGTTCCATGTATAAAAAAGATCTTTTAATTTCATCATTTAGTTTTAAATAATTTTATTAATTTACTTTTTTGAATTAAAAATTCCTAACATTTTCCCGTTGCTGCTTATCGCTGTCAATAGGAATTGTTTTATTTTCTACTATTTCTGTTATAATGAGGCTTCAAGCCAAATTTTACCACGCTGGCCGAGTGCGGATTTTAAGGAGGTACAGCCTATTTATTCCGAGTAGTGCAGTGTTCGTCACAATGTTTTCCTTCACCGTTATAGAGAGTGATATTTAATTTTGAAAGTTAGTATATTAGGGTATAGGTAATAGTTGCCGTTACGATTGTCTGTGAAAGAACTACTCGGATGCAAAAAGCGTCAAACAATTAAATGATATTTGCAGAGTAAAGCCGCGACCTAAACAAACAGGCTCGCCGATAGAGCCGTAATTCGCTGTATTTTGCGGTTGTGTCTTACACCCGGGGACACGCAAAAGTATAGTGTCCGTATAATATACTTTACAGGTTTTTCTGTTCAATTTAAGTTATATTGATATTTTCTTTTATTTTTTACAGTGCGACTTTATCGTACTTATGTATGCAAGATGTAGCTACATAAAAACTATCTTCTTGATGTGTTAGTGAAAATTGAAAAAGAAAGTGCACTCGTAAACTTTCAAATGACTAATTCAACAGAAACTTCAACACTTGAACAATATTTAAAACGGTCACTCGTAAACAAAGCGAGTTGGATCGTAAACCAGAATGCATTAGCGGCGGTAGTCTGGAAACTTTTACAAACTAAGAATGTTCTGTTAGCTGTACAATAACTATGAACAGATGTACTGAGCTACTGAGTTACGGCTGCCAGGATATCAGCTCGCAAAGTTTTCTTTGAACTTACGAGTCGTCAACAGCTTGATGCTGAAAACTCTGAAGAAGTTCAGGAGTAGTTTGTTATCGTTTAGCATTTTTCTATCATCGCAGATCAATCACAACTTAATAAAAATATTACAAGTTTAGGTGCTACTTTATACTATGTCTACTTACTCGTATTTCTCTACTTTATTCAATTTGTTTATTTGAATTTTCAATAGTGTTTTATAGTTATACAGGCAAAAGTAAATAATAGAGTAGCGGCCAATTTGCAGAAATAATAATATCAAATATTTATTTTCTTTACTCGTAAACTTTCGTAACGGTTATGTTATGAGTTAGCAACGAAAATTAAATGCTAAAGATAAGTGGAACCGGTACAGGTGGGTCGCTAAAAGGTTTCGTACAAGACGGATGTCCTGCCTTTTACAAACACAGAAAACAACACTGCATTACTTATAGTTTTATTTTTCGATCGAGAGCGCACAGAACATTCTAAAACGGTTCTCACTAGAATCCATTTCCGCTTGCTAAATATGTATATAAATACAGGTTATTTTAAGTTGAAGGAATTGCAGTGAGAATTTTTCACATTGAAACAATTACGATTATTCTCTTTTTGATCTTCAAGTGTATCTCTCCGCGTACTCCCGTGGGAACGTGTTGTTTTCTTCTAATACCAACAATTTCGTTTGTACTGTATAAACATGCCAATCGAATAAGTCGCTCGATATAGAAACATACCTACATAAACATATTATGTACATCGCGTTGAAAAACGTAATTGAAGTAAACTGGAGTTCAAGGACAATCATTATGCCATAAGCGTTTCATAATTAATATTTATAAAATGTTCCTGTAATTTTATAATCAACTAAATGGGAACGAGAATCTTCGGTGTACTTCCGCCGCCCGGTCAAGCTACTTTTTGAATAATTAATTGATGAATTAATTCAGTCAATGAAGACATCAATTATTCACTGCGTTTTTGTAGCTATCAGGTTGACCCAGTTTTGTTAAGAAGAGCACAGTTCAATATAGCTTTTTCTGTATTTTTGCATAGTTTTTAACAAGGTGTTATTATTTAATATTCAATATAATGTTTAGAAATTTAGTTTTTCTTATTCAACAAAGGAGCCTTGCTTCTTTTAAGGAATGGAAGGATTGGAGGTATGGAAGTCAGTTTCATTTGTAAATTTGTGGCTATCTCAGCCCGTAAGAGTAGCAACGCGTTTGTGATCAACCTCAAATAGACATAATAATAATACACGTGCACATCACACAAATGTTTGTACCGGATGGGAATCGAAACACCGAACCCCGCAGCTCAGCTGTTGGGTTCTCTAACTACTAAACCAATATACTAACTGAACTGTTACTGATTGTATATACTCCTCGTACGGTTCTCTTCCACGTTATTTGTTGCGAATAAGCGGCAACTTATGACTGCTCGATGCTCATTTCTTATCTTTCTTCACAAAAGAAACGGGGTTGAAGAATACAATTGATTTCTTGAAATTTTCATTAGTACCGCACAGTTGAACGTATATTTTATTTCGCTAGAAGCTGAGAGCATTTGGCGTTGTTCTATTTAAAAGCACTTAGACGTCCTAGAAATGTGCACTAATGAGTGCTATCGATTGAAAGAGCAGCTTCTCAGCTCTGTGAGATTCTTTCTAAACAATTACTGGTGCGCTAGAGACTTGGACTCGGTCGGCAAAATGTGTCGCTATTGTATTTCCCGCATTCGTAGAGTGCGAATACTTCTTTATTACAAGACGGGTAGCTTTTGCTAAAAGAATCAAATTAAAATCGAAATTAAAATTGAAATTGTTTTATTCTTGTGCATACCTGTTGCCCGCCTGTTGTTGTTTGCTCGCGCAGATGTTAAATTCCGTAAAGCCAATAAATGCATTTTTTTGTTAATCAATAGCGACAACTTCCAAGCCGACGAATTTTCCTCAGTCGGTCATCTTCCTCCTCATCATCAGAAAGTTACAAGTATACAAGTCATATTAAAGGTTGATTGCAGATGTCTACGCAGTAGCGGTCACTGGCCCGCTCGCCCGATACTCTCTTCACGTGAAAAAGTAACACAAGGCCATGTTCTATAATTTGTAGCCGTGCAAAAAGTAAAACATTTAGTTTTGTATTGTATATAGATCGCAATGAAGAATCCTCAGCAAACAGCGCCGACTTTAAAAGTGTAGTGTGTAATATCCTAAGGTCCCCATATGTACACGTCTCGAGCAGCAACAATCAATTTGGAGGCGCACCTGTGACCCTACAGCCGTTTAGTTATTTTATATCCCATTCTACTCTCAACAGAGTGTTCGGCACACAGCGACGCGCTCGCACTCTGCTGTTGAGTATGTGTTGAGTGTTCGCTGTTGAGTTGACATTCTTTAAACACTCGAATTGTTAGTGCGAGATTTCGTGTATGTAACATTGTTACAAGCATGTATCAAATATAATGCTTCCTTACGTCTAGAGGTGTTCAGTTTTGTTATGAAACATACATTTTTCTTCAAATGTACCTATGTCACAAGTAGGGTCTTAGCCCTGTGTCTTTTCTAGCCAACTTGTTTATGTATTATTATGTTGCAGATTGCGACCGCTCTGTAAAGTAATTCGACACAAGTGCGGTCGGCACTTCCACGAGTGACGGCTAGTGGCAAATCTTCTCCTACCCTTCTGAGTTTGAAAGGTTACTGTTAAACCTCAGCATTATATAATTTAACATAAATACAAATCCTCAATATTTTGGTTTAACTCATTTTTTTGAGACAATTTTTCGTACCACTGCATAGATGTAAGGAAAATCTGAACCAAGCGTCCCACTTAGCACTCCAGGAAACGCCGTGTTTAGATTGGCTTAGATAAATAAAATGCACTGTAGCAACCCGTTCCATACATCTAAAACAACAGTGTTTGTGTGTTCGTATCTTCAAAGCAATCCTACGAACGAAGTCCGCCCGCCCTACTCCCGCGACTATTTGCTAGCGAACTTTATTTAGCTTAGTCGGAGACACGCTAAAGTAATTGTTGCAGACGTTGAAGTACGTATATACAAACAGTTTTTTAATTTGGATTTTATCGTTTCCTCATGCGTCAATAACGTTATTTTTTTATTATTCGCCGTATGTTAACTGAAATCTTCATATGTGTGAGACAAGAGTAAGAAGAGACGAGAGAGAGCACCTTTTACGTGTCGCACGCATCTCCTACAGGAAGGTCTTTGACATACCTACGTAAATTATAATAGTTTTGTAGGTAATTGCCTGCCTGACGGTATTGTGTCTATGTACGAGTCCCCTTCATCTCATAATGGCGGTTCTTTGTTTGCTCTAAAGACGCGCGCTCGTATGTTTAGCTCAAGCCTACAATTGGACGAAGTTTTAACTTTACTTGTAGTTAATTGGATTATAATTATTATTATACATAGGTGGAAGAACAACTGCAGTAAGTAACGTTTGAGCATCTACGTGTTGCCCACGTATCTTACGGTAAATTAATCTAGGACTAACTATACTAAGGTAATTTAATTCGCTAATAATTTATTTAGCGACGTATATCATTTTTTAAAATACAATTTCATACTTATTTTATTGACATGTTAAGTTGTTTATGCGTTAAAATATCTCTAATAAATAGTGATATGGTTAAATATATACGATAATAAAATTGAAGGTTATGGTGAGGTGGTAAGGTGAATTTATTACACCCTGAACACACAACACAGAAAACAAATGTGCTCTTCGCGCAATTAATGTTTAACCTCGGTGGGAATCGAACTCACGACCCAGTGTTGCGCAGTCCGGGTTTTTGATAACAAGAGCAAGAGAAAGTCTGTTTTGCTATGTTGTCTGGAAAGCATCGATTAATGAACCTCGTACGATGCAGCGTTGTTTTTGTAGCCCATGAATCTAAAGCGACCCGTGTGCCGGTAAATGCTCATACACTTCGCCTTTATACATTTAATAATAATTCTGTTTAAGTACACAACCTACTGGTGTCAGGTCTATTTGGGACTATATGGCGCGGTAATGGATCCCATTCCCGTGGTAACGACCCTTGCCCAGACAACAGCTGTATTTCCATCGGCATACGCACCGCTGTGCGTCTTATCGCGGCGCGTTAAGATCTATAATTGAATGTACCAGATTAGGGAATGCATAGATTATGCCGCAGAATCGTGTATACATATTACCGAGTTGTATATTAGGGCGGATAGGTTATTTTAACTGTGGTTTATTGTGAGCACGGCTAAGTGCGAAGTTGGATGTACGTGCATCACTTACGAGTACATATCTTTTAGAAATGCGATATTTTGATATCTTTTACATACGAGATTATCTCCTTTTTAAAAGCAAAATTTTTTTGGTCGATTAGAACACTTTCGTGTTTTATATATTACCGGCTGCTTTATAAGTACGGTGGAACGAATATTATTAACACAACATGGTGCAAATATCGAAATCGATAATTATAAACGTTAGCTGAATTTATTACGAAAGCGATAATTTTAAGTCGTAGAAATAACGAAGGGCACAGAGGGCATAACAAAGTATGAAGGGTCTCGTGATGGCGCCATTACGCACCAGCACACAATTATCATTAGGTTATGGCTGGGTTGATAGTGTTATAACTCAGTTTGAGTTTATCTTAATAATATCGCAAGCGCGCCCAGTTAATCTTAACGCCCTGCGCAGACAGGGGGCGCGGGAGATGCGAGTCAGATACGACACTATCTATATTTATATATTTGTATTACGCCAATAGGAAACCGAATTAATTTCACCTGCTAGTAGTTAATACAGTTCAAGTAGTCTTCAACAGGATTATAAGAGAAATCCCTATTTATCTCCCTTGTAGCAGAGATCCACATTATATAGAAACTCAGTTGCAATTAATGGATATCTATATTTAATGGCAACGTGACCAACCTGTACGGACGCCTCGTGTCTTAGCATGTCCGATTTACCCAACCTCTTTAAACCGGAACACAACAATATAAGTTTGGCTGCTTAGCGGCACTATGGGTGCTAAAGTTGGTGGAGCCTGATCTGAAAAACCGGCCATACGGAAGATGCAAGCACTTATTTTCTATTAAATTTATAAGTGACAATTTGTTTTCTTAATATGATCGCTTGTCGTAAAATTACAAGACAGCTATTGTTGTTGAAACTGAGTTTATAAAACATGAATTTCGGAATTGGGAAGTTAAACCAATTTATTTCATTATTGTTCCGATCTCTACATAAAGCAGCAGAGCCAGCGTTCGGTGCGGCGACGGCGGGTTATCTTTCTGCTACATTTGAGCGCACCGGGTGGAATGTGCCCACCGCCCGCGGACGAGTTTTAGGATACTCGTTCTAGTGCTTTACGGTACATTAGTCTCTGCTAATTGTACAAGTAGCTACGGAAATATTAAAAAAAGTCCCTCATTAAGACTTGTAATTTTGTTGGTTCGTGTTACCGAACAGCGGTGACGGGTTATCTCATGAGTACATTTGAGGGCACCGTGCATCACCAAGCATTATGTACTGGCATTATTAAATTTGTACACTTTTATTTCATTTCCAAAATGCAGTTCTGTTCTTCAACTATTTAATACATGTTACATTGTTTAAATTAAATTTGTTTAGTTTTATCTTTTATTTTATCTTTAGCGAGAATTTATCTTTTAACTGCAATATATCGTAGCGGGTCGCGTGACAGAATGGGGTAACTCTACATAATCCGGAGATTGTATCTCCTAGTACATAAAAATATATATCTATGTATGTACAATTAACGTTCCTTTCAAAAATTTTATTTATATGCATACATTTAAATAATTTTCATTGTTTTTTTCAATTCGCTCGTCATCTTAATTGACACCTTTTGTGTAGAAAACTAATT
Organism: Agara belti belti; assembly: GCA_018245935.1. Classification (NCBI taxonomy): domain Eukaryota; kingdom Metazoa; phylum Arthropoda; class Insecta; order Lepidoptera; family Hesperiidae; genus Agara; species Agara belti. The sequence goes on from DWEM01000331.1 coordinate 14,125, forward strand.
GTGGTGGTGATAATAATATTCCATTTTAGCTCCCTAAAAAGTACACAAAGAACATTCACCCTCATCCGTAAAATAAATACAGTAAATGGTTACGCTTTTACAAGGCTACGAATTTCACAGACGTTTGAAAATTTAATAAACACATTACAGTACATTTGAGGCGGCTTTCGCTGGATCATTCCTATTATATTGCATGTACTACAAATTATTTACTGTATTTAAGTTATTTGTATAAGGGACTACTTTAGCGCATTGGAGTTAATTTATAATGATCGATGTAATTGTATTTTTAATAAATAAAAACGACCTCTCATTCTTTTTTAATAATAAGAGTGGCGTTAAAGGGGATGCCGGGGTACGGTTGGGTTATTTATTAACCCATTTAAATCAGATGTTTCAATCCCCACTCGACTAACGCGGCAGACTCGTGTTGATATAAACCATATACGGATGGATGACGAAACAGATTTAGAACCTTGTGACGTAGATTCCTTAGCTTCCTATTGTAAACTCAACTACTACTACTACCTATTGAGTAAATATTGTTTTTAAGTAATCGAGCTTCGATTTATGTTTGTACTACAGCTCGTTCCAACATGGAAATTTGGGATTGCCCGCGCTATTCATACACGAAGCCTGAGTATTATGCATACATGCCATTTCTACTCGGTTCCTGTTCTATGAATACGAATACCATCCGAAGCGGGGGCACCGTTGCATCGCAGCGGTTTTTGTGCATTACATTCATTGTTTTAACGCCCACTATTCCCTTTGTTTGTTATTTTTTTACTTGTTACCATCGCGGGCATACGAATAAAGTTAAAAAAAATTAAAACGCTTTGTGATTATTTCGGATTAAATTTTCATTTTCAGCGGCTGCGTTTCAGTTACGCCTTCACGCTTCGGAAGCAAGAAGTACTAGCAATATTCATAACGCAATGGGTTTTTTATTTTTACGTCATTATTTTTATTTTATGAGTTGTTGATAGTAGTTGTCACCGAACCCGGTGTAGCTCGGTTCTTTGATTTGATTTTAATATGTGTATACATATTTACATATATATAAATTTAAATAACAAAGGCGAAAAAGGACTCTCGACTAAAGCTACATCGCCTTAAAGGTCTTCAATAAAATTAATTTCTTATACCTGGGAATTTTTTAGTTTTTAAGTTTTCATGAAAATATTTTGCAATTCAATTTAAAATGTTCTGCAGTCCATCGTAAGTTAAAGGTAATACGGTGCACGTAGATTCACAGAGAAATTACCACTGAATCTTTTATCTCAGTCTGTCTTATGTTAGATTCATGAAAAAAGTGTAAACAATTTTACATTTCACATTAAATGTTCATTTCGCAGCAGCTTTTAGTTTCGGTCGCGCCTTCACGCTTCGGACGTAAGAAGTACCACAACAATATTCATAATGCATAATGCCGTTTATTCCGAATAAAATTATTACACTTCTTATTGAATCTTTCAGTACTATTTAACTCTATAATATTATTCAAGAAAGCCAAAGGTCTTCCTTACAGTGCTTCGTATTAAATTCTTCTTTTGAAGTGAACGCATATTTTGGAAATACCTTTGTGCTTCGCTAGAAATGCTTGCAATATTTTGTGTCGACGATTTCTTTGAACAAATTCGCAGTTGGGACTGGATCCTATTACGAATAGAATACGTATTGAGTTAAGCAATTTAAAAATTCCCTTGATATTTGAAATGCAATCACAAACACTTTTAGTTAGTACATACATTTAATTTAATATTTATTATAGTCCGATTATATGTGTTATAAAAAGAAAAATTCAAGATAAAAAAAAACAGTCGAATTGAGAACCTACCCTCCTTTTTTTGAAGTCTGTTAAAAAGAACACATACTATCAAGATGTGAATTATTGTATTGTATTTTACTCGATCTTAATAAAGGCTCTCATGTAAGTGACAGTTGTATTCATGTGACAATTCTTAACTATGTCCTTTTTTATGAAACCTTATAGATGCAAGCCCGCAGCTGTCGACCGAGTATCAGTTAGCAACAACACAGTTATAAATATTATGTTTCTGAATAAATTTTCATATCGTAGCGGCTATTAGATTCGGTCCCGTCTTCGCGCGTCGGACGCAAAAAGTACTGAATATTGTAATATTCATAATGCAGCCGTTGTGAATGTCGTTGTTGCGTTGAATCACATTTGCAACTTCATTACTGGAAGCTTCACATTGTTTAAGCTGAGATATTGAATTTCGGATACGTAACTACGTTTAACGTAATATACATGTGTACGTTCTCTTTGTGTTAAGATTCACTTTAAAAGTATGGGCCGCAGTAACTTAAAAAAAACCCCATAGGAATTTTTCGATGTTACAATGTTAAAGAAATTCTGTTTCTGCAGCGTGGTAATAATAATAACGTTCTGTCGGCAACGTCATCGTATCTTTGGCCTCACCCGAAGCTATTTACCTTTGTTTCTTATTTTTAAGGATTGTAATATGTTGTTAATGTTCGTTGAATGTTATTTTGTTGAATCTATTTATGAGATGTCACTTCAATTGCGAGTCGATTGCATATTGTCCATGGTCAGTGCGTTCCTAATCCCAAATACGGGTTGGCTTCTTAATTTCCATAAGCGGAAACATCCCCGAGTCACGTTATGCTTAATGTGGCCTCAAAAAAAACCTGTTTAACGGCAGTGTATATTCTCACGTGTGCTGTAATCAGCATAAGTAAGCAAATAATGTACCGCCACAACTTTTTGCTGTTTGGGAGCGCAGTTTCAGCAAACGTTTATAATACGTGGCGCTAAAAGGATAATATCCGCAAAAACTCCGTACCGTTATAACCCTATAACAGAGAGCTAGGAAAAAGTGGGTACAAGGGTGGCGGTACCGCGGTCGCACGGGTTAAATGCTTGCCTACTTCACTTTTTATTTCATTGCATTGTGGTATTTTAACGCCTCATATGTTATATAGAAAAAAATATGCACTACATGGATATTTGGAATTCATACGGTAGTCCAGATTGACTGCTTTATATTCAAATTCAAATTCAAATTCAAATTGTTTTATTCATTATAAGGTACATACATACACTTAATGAAGGGGTACACATACGGGTAATCGTCAGAGAATGCAGTAGTAATATAAGGAGAATGTATTTTGAAGCGTTGAACCATGAGATTTAAGTGACAATAATGTGAATACAAGGTTAAAATGGGTCTCTTCGTTTTGAAAATCCTTTCGTGTGTACGAAGGTGTCTCAGTGTGCCCCCAGCCTTATCCCAACGCGGTGTGTGCCCTAATTACCGGCCATTTATAACGGCCGCGGACGGTCCGTGCGATTTTTGTATTTTTTGCCGCTATCCTCCCTACATAAAATATTTCAAGACACAATTCTCCGCTAACTTTCCTTTTGGTCCGCGGGGAAAAATTTAATAATTGCCATAAATTGCACCGCCACGGCGCGCTATAGTTGCTAGTTTTCTAGCTTTTTATGGGCATTTCTCGCGCCGCGCGCTTCCATTGTGATTGTTTTAGGTGCAGACATTCTTTATTCGAATCGGATTTCGGAAGCGGATGCTAAACGCTCATGTTCGTTTTTGGCGCTCGACAAGAATTTTACATTTTATTACGTGCAAATTCGCCTCGCGAAGAATGCTACACGGGCCCTGCAACTGTAACGTTGTTCTCAGAAATACGAGCACACGTTGTTAAAATCTTTAAGCAGGTTGCGAGATTTGTTCTTATTATTATAGTCATGTTTTGTGTGCTGACGACATGGGAACGTTATCATACTTCGAAAAATTAATCCAGAATTCATTCAGTTTTTTTAAAATGACTTTAGGAGTAGATGAGGTGGCTTATAAAATATCATTTTTTAAAGTTTTCCTTAGTAACAATTGGGATTGTATTAAATGCGTTATATTTATTTAATGAATTCCATTACTTTAATAAATTCGTTTATTTCATCTTACTTTTGCTAAAAACAAAATAAATCCTATAATGTGACGTGAAAAAGGTCCAGTTCATTTAAAACATGATCAAACGTAGTATCTTAATGTGATGCGGGGTATATTACATTTGTTTCAAAGATTACAGTGAAGTCGTAGTGAGCAACTATCAGATAAGATGGTTGCGTGGGACCATCGAATATAAAAACTAACGCCTAACCAATAACAGTCTGGCTAGACGCCGGTCTAGACTATTTGCAATCATAGAACGCGATTTAATATTAAGACATTGTAAACGTCAATCCTTACAGTAATGCAATCCTTACACAATGTCAAAATAGAAAAATGCCTTAATACTTGCCACATAATAAGTGACATCCTTAATAACTGAAGAACGCTACTTCCTGGTATCTATTCGTCTTTCATATGCGTTGGGTCCGGTTGTAGTTTCAGAGATTTCTCAGACATTGTTGGAATACAATCTTTGTTGGCTTTTTCTCTAGAAGCTCTCTGGAAATTGTGGCCCCGCTCAAATTATAACATAATTTGGAATAATTATTTTCGTGTCTCAATTATTAACAGGTTTTAAAGAGAAGGTTATAAACAAATTATGTTGCGAACTATATAAACCTCTGTCTGGGGATTTATTTAATCTGTATCGCCGCTGACAGTAGGAAGGTTTTGACAATTATGCGGTAAGCTGTCGTTGGAGGAGGCTTCACGGCTGTTATCGCCGGGCGAGCTTATCACGCGCCGCCGGACCTGGGATTACCGACTAGCTGACTGCGACTTCATCTCAGTTAAAGGGTATTTTAAATATGGTTTTTGGTAAACTTTGCATTTATTTTATGTGGCATTTGAAATATTCTTAGGGTTTCTCATGTAATAGAGATGATTTTTGTGTAAGAATTTAAAATAATAATATTGTCGGAATTACTTTATATCCCAATTTTTGTTATGTTTTATTGTTACATTTATTGGGAATTAGTTTATATATGTATATCAAAATTGTAAAACGAATTAAATTTGAAATATTTAACCATTATCAGGTTAGGTATGTATTTCTCGGACGGGCTATAATTTTGAGCTACAATTTAGATTCGGTAAAAATGTATTATGCTGTAAATGGTAAATGATTATGCTTCTCTTACTTATTAAGAAATAAGCACAAACAAATAAGAGATAAGCAAAAACCTACTCTTGTCAATTGCAGAATAATGTCCAGTCACGCATGTGATCTGGGCAAAAATGTTTATTATCTCCCACCGGCCACTAAGTCCACTCAGTGGCCTACTACTTGTACGAGTATACCTTGGTTGCAATGTCCACTTAACGCAAGCACGCGCGCCGGCCTGCTCTGTCTAACAAAAAAAATACTCGGTTGCGTCAGACGTAAAGAGCACTTAAGTAAGTCTTCGGAGCTACAAACAAGGGCTGCCTGCTCATGTTTTCCTTAAAGCAGACGTCAGCTTTAAAACCATTACAGAGATAAATTATTCGCCACCCCTAATCCCCGGATAAAGATTTTATTTTCACTGCGAAATGAAGAGACATCTCCCGGTAAGTCTGCTTTAAGCTGCGACTGGAAGATAATTTCCGACGTGCACGACACAATGCAAATGTTTCTTTATCGGTGTTTGCCACTGAACTGCAATGTTTCCATTTTGTGTTCCGGTTTCAATTATGATAGATAGGAAACCATATAAACTGAAGCACAATAGTATTTTTTTAATATACAAAAAGCAATGTATACTTATCGGTACTTATCAGTAGCCAGAGTGAAAGTGGTCACTGCATCAGGAAGAAAATAGGGGAAGGGTGTACTAATGAAAAAAGATAAGTTATCTGATAAAATAGATAAAAGAGAAATGGTTGCACTCGTTCAAGTTAATGTTAGTCAGGTAATAGGTCCATGCTTTTTAATTAGAGAAATAGGACGGAGTGAATTTTCGTTTGGGGATCCTCTTTGCTGTGCTTTCACTACGTTTTCAAGGAAAGGTTTCTTGGAGGTCCTTAAGGTGTTAGGCTATTGGCCTAGTGGATAGTGACCGCAAATAATGAGTCAAAGGTTGTGGCTTTAATTCTTACCCAGTTTGTTTGCGCGAAGAATATAAGTATATTTTATGTAAATAGATATTTATTTCGATATTTATATAAATATGTTTATCGGATCCGTGGTTATCGTAGCACAGGTTCTGTTTAGTTTGACCTCAGGTGGCACTTTATGAGCTGACCC
>DWEM01000332.1:0-20293 GCA_018245935.1 Agara belti belti
ATACCCCTTAGTGATAAGGGTTGTCCACCCTTAACATTGTTTGTTAGGCGGTACGAAGTTCGCTGGGTCAGCTAGTAGTATATATAAATTCAGTACAAAAACATTCGCAGGCTTTCGGTAATTAAAAAATGTACTGTGTCTGGTATTGTGTTATCTTTTTATAATTCATTTATAATATGCCAGCACGTCTGCACTGCCAGTGCTTTGATCTAATACAAAATATAAGATGTCTTTTTATCTGTTTAGCATCGGGTATTCCCGTGGCGGCGCGCTCCGCTAGCCGTATGGGCGGCACGTCCAAGACCTCTTCATTCCTGTCGTCGCTGAACCCGTCGCGCTGGGGCCGCTCTCCCCACGCACACAAGGACACTAGCTTACTCGCTTCGCCACACACTTCCGTCAACCTCACTGTGCAGAACAAGTTAGTAAACAGAATAGTCAGGAGAAAAAAAATGTACCTTATTATGGATTAATGTGTTGAACATTTTCTTATATGTTTGTTTTGTTAAAATATTTGTGAAAATATCATAAGAACAAATGGTAATGCATAACATATTGAGCAACACACAAATGGCAACGTAGCATTAATTGAAAGATGTAATGTAATCAGGGAGAAGGTTCGTGAGTGGATCGCGTGGCGCTCGGGGCGGCTGCAGCGCGAGTGGGGCGCGCTGGGCGGCGGCGGCGGCGCGTTGGAGCAGCTGGCCGCGCTGGCCGCAGCGCTGCCCCATCACCACCACCGCCGTGCCGCGCTCGCGCACCTGCGCGACACGCTGCTGCACCACGACGTCTCGCCCTTCGAGGTGCTGCTCTCCTCTCCTCGCACCACCCCACACTATCTCACACCACCTTGCACAGCTTACTTTAGAATGCGCTAGATGAGATCGAGTCAGTATCTGCCTACCACGCCCTACACATTAAGATACACTAACCAAACTTATCGGATTGGTGCCTTAGACTGAGGGTTGTATTGGCTTATTAGTGGTTAATACATTTAATACTGCGAACAGGTTAATCATTCGGGAGTGCTGGGTGCGCTTCTGCAGTTCCTGACCGGCTCAGACGCCGAATTGGCTCAAGGCGGAGAAAATGAATCGGAGAACCGCGATTCCGTAGAAGTGGTGGCCGCCTGCGAGGAGCGTCTACGTCTTTTCTTGCACGTGTTCGCCGAAATGCCTCTAGTGCCCGAGTAAGTTATGAGTGTTATCTCCAAATATCATAGTCATAGTAAAAACATTACTCAAGAGTAATATACTCCGACGTGACATTAGGGAAGAAAGAAAAAGAAACATGAATTGTAATCTAAAATACCGATCTCGGCGATTTGACAGTTTTAAGAAGTATGCGTGTGGTTATAGTCAATAACTACAATTCATAATCATTTAACTTCATACTTGTATTCCCCTTAACATTTCTTTTTGACATAAAAATAGGTGGTATAAAAAAAAGTAAGTGTGTCATTTGGCTAATATAAAAGTACAGAACTCAATGTTCACATAATTAGTTGAATTTCTTATAAATATGTGCAAGCATGAAAGCAACTTGATTATTGGTCACTACAGTTTTCGATTGTGCATAAAAATGAACCGCGTATTACTATACTCAGCGACAAGGAGTGGCTGGAGAAGGCGCAGGCGGTGGGCGCGCGGTGTGCGGCGGGCGGCGGCGCGCTGGCGGCGCTCGTGGGCAAGGTGAACGCGTGCGTGTCGCACCTGGAGCAGTTCCCCGTGCGCGTGCACGACCTGCCCGCGCGCCCCGCCACCGCTACCTCCGCGCTCAAATTTTTCAACACTCACCAGCTCATGGTAAACTACTCCGATAAATCTCTAAATTCATAAAATATAATACGATAGATGTCTACGTAAGAATATAGTGAGAACATTGTACAAAATATCCATGTACATACTATTACACTAAGCATATATTATATATGTTTACCAGGGGTGTAGTTAACATAAAACAGGGATTTAATAGCCTTATTTGGAATCCGATAGCTATCTGCGGAATTGTTCCAATTATTATTGTGTTTAGTATCGATCCTCATGAAATGAAGGAATTGTGTTCAATTGTGTACAATGAATTAAGTTCATTGTAATTTGACGAACGACGATTGAAATGTTTCATTTATCAGTAGATGGATTATTTTAAATTCTAATAAATACATATATCTATCTATACTTGCAGTGTGATCTCAAACGTCATCCAACTTGCACCAACCTAAAGCAATGGAAAGGTGGTGTGGTGCGGATTGACCCATTAGCTTTAGTGCAAGCCATAGAACGGTAAGTTATATCGTGGTGTCGTGGGACAACCCTAAATTCCTTACGTCTGTTTATAATTTGCGATATAATAAATTGAGATGCTAAGAAATTGTAATAATTAATTTTTCAGCCTATGGAAACAAAACATTTACTATTATTATAAAAGTGTCAACTATATTTATAATTTCAATCCGTTCATGCAATTATATTATGTACCTGACTTCGACATGAAGCTGTTCTAGATGTTCTGAAGTTCTAGAAGTACAGGTCGTTGTATAGATATTTTACAAGGTGCGATCGTTTCCAGTTACCTCGCGCAGCGCGGGTACGCGAGCACGCGGCCGCGCGACGGCTCGTCGGCGGCCATACACTCGGACGACGACGCCGCGTCCGACGACGACGTGGACGACACGCTCGGCCCTCCGCTGCACAACCACCCCACTGAGTCAGTACTTCGTCAAATTTACATTTATTGCACGTACGAATGTCGCGCATTTCTAATATCCTCTTCGCTGTAACATTACTTGAATTATTGTAGTAAAATTGAGCCTTTTTTCAATCTATCATAGAAAAATATGTTGTCAATATTCCTAATCAAGACTAGTTTGCTCGTCGAGATATTATTTTCAAATAACTCAAAGGATGTTTCGTTATTATTGTGTATATGGTATGTGACAAAATAAGAATTGTTTTGTTTGGCAATTGTAGTTCGGACCACAAACTAGAGTTCCTGATCGGAGACACAGTGTTACCATACAACATGACGGTGTACCAGGCTGTGAGACAGTTCGGTGAGCAGACGGATGCTGATACAGACACTGAAACGCCATTGGGTATATATTTCCTTTGTTCTACCCTATGGCTAATATCATTTGCATGTCCTGACATATAACAATAGTTTTTGCAAATTTCGTTATGATACAACCATTCATTATCTGACGTCAAATATTCTATATGCAATGTATTGTTTAATGTTTGTAGCGAATGCAGGGATCTGGGTGCAAACACACATTATATACTACCGCGCAGTCGAGGCTGGAGAGCAGCCGCGGGCGGACGCCTCTGCCTCGCGCAAGGGCAAGGGACAGCCCACGAAGCTGTCGTCGCGACGCAAACCTGATCTGCTATGGAATGGTCACTATCGACAATTTACATCTCATAATTTTAAAGAACTATATATAGATAATAACGGGGACAAATAGTAGTGAATTTCATGTACCATAATGATTCACTTTTTAAGCTTGAATTATAAAACGTTTCAGTTCGTAGATTCTTGATAGTAATCATTTATTGATTAAGATTAAAGTGATTTCACGAACTTTCTAAGTTTTTGTCGGTGAAAATAACCTTTTATCGGTACTCCACATGCAAATTAAAATGAATCTCTTATACACGACGTGTGCAGAGGGCGTGGTACCGTTGCGTGAGTCGCCGCTGGTTGTGACGCTGCGCTCGCCGCTGATTGGCGCGGGCGGCGGTGGCGGCGGCGCGGGAGGCGGCGGCGAGGTGCGCGACGCGGCGCTGCCGGCTCTGGAGCTGCTGCGCGCGCTGCACGCGCTGTCCCGCCACTGGCACACGCTGTACCGCGCCGCCTGTCTGCCCGATCACCGTCCGCTAGTGCCGCCTGCAGACTTCATTAACGCCAAGGTAATGTGGCACTCTCTTCCTCCTGACTGTACTGTACTATAATTAATTTTATGAACATTATTCATTTGTTCTTAATTCACAATTTAACCCGATGAAAGTTCTGTTCTTTCAATGTAATCCCTTTTCCGCCATTTTATTATTTTAATGTTATTATTTTTATTTTCATTTATAGTATCCAATCCTAGTATATTTTCAATTACAACTTTTTTGCAGCTCGCTGCTAAGGCTAATCGACAACTACAAGATCCATTGGTAATCATGACTGGAAATCTACCACCGTGGCTGAAGAAAATTGCTTATGCTTGGTAAAAATGCATTTTTATATATATTTATGAATTTTTAGTATAGCTAATATAGAAAAGTGATTTATGGAAATAATACTGTAATATAATATAATATTATGTGTGTAACAAGTTTACAGAACCGTTATGCCTAATTTCAGGCTTAATAATATGATATGCCTAATTTAGGGTTCTGTTAAGTCCATAATATACGATACTATAAGAAAAATGTTTATTGAAATGTACCGATGGAACTCTGCCACCGCCAATCGATTCATCAAGCCGTCCGTTGTCCCGGTAGCCCGTTCATATTCCCGTTCGAGTGCCGCCACCTGCTGTTCTACGTGGTGTCGTTCGACCGCGACCGTGCGCTTCAGCGGCTGCTGGAGGCGGGCGGCGAGCGCGCGGCCGCCGGCGCCGACGAGCGCGTGGCGCCGCGCCTCGACCGCCGCAAGCGCACCGTGCAGCGCCACAACGTGCTGCGCCAGGCCGAGCACGTCATGCAAGAATACGCGCACTCCAAGGTGAGATAGAGAGGGCACGGGCTTACATCTCCAAACGCGCCGAACTAACCAATACAACTGTGGAACGTTATGATAATACTTTACAAAGAAAAAATTACAAGACATTGTCGAACATTTACATTTAAATTTTGAATATTTACTCTACATATATATAAATATAAATTCCCTTTTTAATCAAACTCCATAGTTGAAACTTATAGCTTAGCTCTTGACAAAAATAAGATTTTCAGAGTACGATTCATCATTAAATAAAAGCTATAGACAATTGTAACTAATGATATCCATCCAAAAACAATGAGCGTCATTCGAAAATAACGCGGTTAAAATTGTTGATTTGATATTCTTAATGTACAAATATACATACAGTCAAATTTTAGATTAATGCTGGTTTGACAATGCTTGCGCAACCCATGTACCACCACGTAGAGGGTAAACCATGCAAAGAGATGTACTAATTTTTATGTATTGTATGTTCAGGCACTGCTCGAGATTCAATATGAAAACGAAGTGGGCACCGGTCTAGGGCCCACGCTGGAGTTCTACGCGCTTGTATCGCAAGAGTTGCAACGCGCTGACCTGGACCTGTGGCACGGCAGCGAGAATTTCAAACAGAAGCCTAATTCTTTTGGCGGGGAAATTGTCAAAAGTCAGCCACCCGTCGTCACTGATCGTTCATCAGATGCCGCTGCAAAACTAGCGTCGTCTGTACGCGACGGTCTCAATTTGGACGAGGACAGGTCTCCTGAGCCGTCCGAGCTAGAGAAGGAAACCTCTATACCGTCTCCAGCGCCGGACGCCACATACGTCTCCTGGCCTTGCGGCTTGTTCCCGCAGGCGATCGGTCGCAACGCCCGCCCTACTCACATGTCACGAGTGAAGGCCAAATTCCGTTTCTTAGGCAAATTTATGGCCAAAGCTGTTATGGATTCGAGAATGGTGAGTTGATGCGAATGTTACAGCTCGTCTTTATATAATATTTATCTACTTAAAGAATGTCATATTTTTATAGAATGGAACTATGTAGTATTACTAAAGACAATTTCGTCTTATAATAATGAATTATCATATCATAATCTTTAGTGAATTTGTAGTTTTCAACATTTTTTATCGTATTACTTAATGTCAAAGAAAATCGTAATGTGCGCAGGTGGACATCCCGCTGTCGGTATCGATGTACCGCTGGGTGGTGAACGAGCAGCGCTGGCTGAGCCTGAGTGACGTGCGGCACGTGGCGCCCGAGCTGTGGCGCTCGCTTTGCCGCCTGCGCCGCGTGGCCGAGCGCGCCAACCACATCGCCCACGACCCGCGCCACTCGCCCGAACAGAGGACGCACATGGTACACGCATCTCTCACTCAAAATTTAACTATAACATTCTGATTATCAAGATCTATAAAATATACTGACCGGTACATTTGAATATTGTGATAGATAACATTTCCTCAACGTATACGCCTATTAGACACAGTACGTAAAATTATTATATTATATACGTCGAACAGATAAGCGCGCTGGAGTTGGACGGCTGCCCGATCGAGGAGCTGGGCCTGGACTTCATCCTGCCGGGCGACGGCTGCACGGAGCTGCGGCGCGGCGGGCGGGACACGCCCGTCACGGCGCACAATCTGCACGACTATATCGCGCTCGTCACCCATTGGCTCTTACACGAAGGTGCGTCGAATAATAATATTTTTACTTCATTTGCACTTAATATTTTGAATTCAACCCACTAGGCAACATATTACTATAATTACAAAAATCAATTGCAGAATCATGGTACCTTTTATACATTTTTTAAACCTATCTATTGAATATATCTTTTAATATACCAAATATATAGCTGTATTGTACATTGCCATGTTTATAAAAGTGTTGTTCAATCTGATGAAACACTTCAATTATTGTAGGTGTTATGAAACAAATGGAAGCGTTTAAGGAAGGATTCGAATCTGTATTTCCACTGGCCAATCTTAAGATCTTCTATCCCGAGGAATTGGAACAAGTTTTTTGTGGAAGTCCATCAGGTAAGTTTTATATGAATTTTCTATATCGTCGAAATTACTCTCGGGAAAGTGGCACGCATACAGAAACAAAATCTATTGGTATAATGTCCAATAGGAGAGAAGATCAACACCACTTATCAATATATTACTCAGTTCGGTTACATAGATAAATGCAAGACTGATTGATGTTGTAATCAGAAAGTTTATTGAAAGATATTTTTGGATAATTGATAAATAATTACTGATAATTGATATAATTGATAAAACTAAGTACAAAGTACAAAATGCAATTGGGAATTTAATAAAATGTAGGTGGTCGCGATCAACGCTGGGAGCCGCGCATGCTCGCCGAGTGCATCCGCCCGGACCACGGCTACACTGCGGAGTCGCGCGCCATCCGCATGCTCATCGACATCCTGGCGTCCTACAGCCGCGACGAGCAGCGCCTGTTCCTGCAGTTCGTCACGGGGAGCCCGCGGCTGCCCACCGGAGGTACCCGCTACGGTTACATATGACGTCACTGTTAACATGTTTCATTTTACAACGAGCATGTAAAATCCAATTCACTTATTAGCAAGAAAAATACTACAATACAGGGTCTAAGCAATTGTTTTTTTATACATGACTATATTATAACATGCTTATGATATATTTTTGTAGGTTTCAAGGCATTGAATCCGCCGCTAACGGTGGTGCGCAAGTCGCTAGAATCTTCCTTAGACCCGGACGAGTACCTGCCGTCGGTGATGACCTGCGTCAACTACTTGAAGTTGCCGGACTACAGCAGCGCCGAGGTGATGCGCGCCAAGCTGCGGCTGGCCGCGTCCGAGGGCCAGCACTCATTCCACCTTTCGTAAACATTTCAACAGAACACCGCCCGCCCCGCTCCCCCTCGGCTAAAGCCAACGTTTACCCTCTTTAGGATCTTGTATACATGTGTGAATGCGGTTAGTGATATTATTATAATTATTGTAACGGCGCGCACGCTCCAAAAAACGGTTTATGTGCAATCAGAGTGATTTATTTAACCAACGTGACAGACACTAAAAGTGCTGTGGTTTCTATGATTTTGTTTTCTTTTTGATTCATTTTAAATTACAGACATATGTTAAATAATTATATTTTGTTAATTGAATGTGAAAGCTTTGTATATTTGTTTGTCGATGCTCGAGAGATCACGGACTCTTATATAATAGTAGTGTATGTGGTTAAAGTGCGTGACGTGAATCGGATCGGCGCGAACGGAAGAGCTCGGCGCCCGGCGACGCACCACCGATGCCGCCTTATCTGTTTATATTACGTTATTACATAAGCTATGTCTGAAGGACCATTAAGCGCCTCCTTCGAGAGCCCCTATGTGTTATAATAGCATTTAATACCAAATGGTGTATGTTTTTGATTAAAGTATAAGTATCGTAAACGAGTAAAAAAGTGCAAAATTGATTTTGTAACAATTTCAATAAAACCATGTAACACTTTTGATCTAAATGTGCAATTTTTATGTCACCTACATTTTTATCTATAATAGTAAAGTTACAGTGGCAAGAGTGATGTAGTAGAAATGAGTAATGCATCCAGCCAGTTTTCTGATTCTACCTGTTAAGAATAAACAAAAATCTCAAAATTCTGTGTATGTAACAACATGAACATATTTATTCATGATTAAATTGGAATTAAATAAAGATAGTCTGTATTTTATCAACATATATTATTTATTTTTATTTTCTACAGATACCAGTCCTTACAAAGCATGGAACCTCACACAATTACTGAAATGTCACGACACCCATCTTTATTTAACAATATTTTTGAAATACATAGGGAACAGTACAAAACAGATTAGATTCATAAAATAATTAACCTTTGATAGCCATCACAACAGTTTGTCAACAATTATACTATAATTTCTGACACATAACTTCAGACATACTCAACTTACACAGATTAAAAACTAGGAGTTGTAATTTCTAAATGTGGAATATATATATATATATATATATATATAAACACATCTTAAATTAATATTTACAACAGTTTATTCTTTTAAACAATTTATTGATATATCAATGTTCACTTAAGAGATGCATTTATAAATACAGTAACATTATAGAAAAATAACTACTATTAATTGTTGCTAAAAAGTTGTATTTCAAATTTTTTGAGATGTAAAATAATAATATATTATTTATTATAATTCAGCAAAAACTAGTTGCCTCTACATGTTACAGCTACACAATAAATTATAATATTATTTATTTAAGTGATGAATGATTAAAAACAACACATTCCCAATAACATCTAATAACACTACTGTAACACTGACTCATACTGGCTTACAATACCATTGCTATCCATCCAAGTATTAAGCATGAGCCTCCAATTGGTGTAAGCCGACGAAGACCTCTTTCTCCAGTGAAGGCATGATAATAACAAGTGCCACAGAAAAGTCCCATCCCAGCGATGAAGAAAGTCCCAGCCTGAAAGAAACATTTATTTATCTATAATCATTTACATACACAAACTTTTCTAAAATTTCCCTTTGTCTATCTGTCTTTTTGTTTGTCCGGACAAAAGTCTAGATTGGCTAAACCCACTTTTCTTAAAAGATAGGCTAGGTTATAGGGCGACATATGGGCAACTCTTTATTCTGAAATTCCTACACGGAAAACACTGTGGGCCACAGCTAATAATAATAAACGAAATAACAATTTTAAGTATTTTTAATTTTTCTCAACCCTTTTATTGGTCCACTGCTGGATTTTTCATTTACTAATATGAAAACATGGCAAGCATAAAAAGGGTTTTATCCGATTTTAACAACAGAGAAAATTATGTAATTGTGTGTTTTGCAATAATAACAGTTTTCGAAGATGCTTAATATATAATAAGTTATTATTCTTGACAATCAAATGAGCATTGTGAGTTTTGCACTTTATGATTACCCAAAATATTTTAATCCTTTTCATCGTGTGTGGCAATTGGTAAACCTGCCTCCAACACCAGCATTCTTTAATAAAATTTTGCATAGTGTTGTAAAAGACAGTCATCACTAAAGACCCGATGATACTATCATCCGTCTTTGGTTAAAAATCTTATTTCATGATTGCAAAATATTTAAGTATTCGTTATCATGAAACAATATCAATAAATGTAATGTACGAAAGCAACATACATATTACCACAGTGATCACACTGGTGCAAATGACGATATTATAAAAACATGAATTTGCTTAATGTTGTTTCACACATAAAATCACGGTATTCAGTCACAAGTTCCAGAATCTTATATTTTATTCTACTTTTATATAATGTTTTATTTAAACTTTACTGATGTTTTACTTCACATTCAATGTTTAAATTCAATTTAATCAAGTTTAATTTTTAATAAATATGAATAGTTATATCAAATTCAGAATTATTAGTAATATAGTATAACACTTATTTTTATTAACGAGTACGAGATTGGTCTTAGAAACATATCAAGTATGGCTATGTAGGTAGATATTTTGAAGTAATCACAGGTATCTAATGTATTTCAGTGATGAATCTGATACAATTCACTAATACTGCTAATACTGTAAGAAAGCAAATCTATTTATTTGGCAAAAAAGGTTCTTTAGCTTATTTCACTTTTACAACAGATATTATCATATATAAAGTAACTTGTGTAACTCATCAAAATCATGAGCTTATACTTACTATGTATGGGCGTTTGCAGAGTGGCACAGTCATTAAAGCTAAGGTATGCAAGAAGTGGAATCTGTTTGCAGTGTCAAAGATTTTTCGCAAGTCCTCTTTAGTTTCTGTCACTGGGAAGGTACGATGCGCACCCATCGCTCCCAGCACTACAGCGGTCGCTCCACTGAGTCCAGCGAGCCTGACGAAAGGCCCCGCCTCTTGCGCTAATTGCCACAGCGGCATTTTTATTATGATTGGAGCTGGCGGTGGTTCTACTGACTTACTCTTAAAAATTCCCTGCAAATTGTTCTTAAATCAATAACTGTCAATATACTTTAGTGAATATAATTAATGCTATGTCGTCATGCTTATCTACTACTAGATTATCTCTTTTTTTGTTATATCATGCTAAGAACCATTCCAAAACTTACAATATTGCGTAAAACATTCATAGCTCCTTCCGTCACCGTGTTAATCATAAGAGTATCCACGATATTAACCATACCTTTACTGGTTTTGTACTTCAATTATACAAAGGATAAATAAATTGCAAAAATATATTGAAGCAGTCAAAATGTTTTCGAAATATTGATCAAATATTTGACATTGACAGCAGGATGAACGAATGAATGTGTATTGTCTATTATTAGCAGATACCCAAGTGTTAACTGGTAGGGAATGCTCCCTACCAGTCAGTTAACACTAGATATTAAATTCGTCTTTTGTTAAAAATAACAATAAATAAATAAATCTTTTGATATGAAGCAATAAAAAAATTGTAGTCTCTAAAGAACAAGCCTCAAAGACATAAAATTTGTTTTCCGTATACTTTTTGCCATCTTCGGTAATCTTTCTGCCGCGGCACAGCGCACCATGGAAGTGTCACCAATGAACTTTTTAGCATATAGCACAGCAGACGACCACAACTTTTCGCTCAATCATTCTTTGCATTACTACAGCCCAAATGTATCAGTATATCATTTAGCTAACAAAGTCCAACGGCCAGCTTACGAAAGGTACAGCGAATCATCCATTATCGTTCGTTCATTGTAGATTGACAACTGACTCAGACCTTATCTCTAAGAGATAAAGGTGAAAGTTAATTGGTTTCGTTGAAGGGAAGTTAGCTTTATCTTTGAATTTGAATTTCTGGTAATTTAGAATTCAAACATTATTATCGATTTTACAATACGCCTACCTAGAAATGTGAATTTATATAAATTTACTTTGATATTTTTGATGTGACTATTTATTGATGTTTGATGTATGTTGAATGAAATCACGGTAGCTATGAAACAATTTTTTTTAAATAAAAAAAATTTTGCTGCAAGTTGGGTTGGGTTGCAATTTTTAGAAACTTTTGTATAATCGTCTCCGACTTGATTGACGCACGTACCTACGTTTTCATCTTTCAACTCTGATCGTCATTCGATTATTTATTTAAAAAAAACAAAGGGTAACCCAAGGAATATAAATGAAAAACATCAACGAAATTAGAAAATATTTATTAAAATCAACATACTAAATATTTTGAGCTGCTCAAAATAAGTCTGCCATTATTTTTATACACAACAGTATGATTAACATCACCCCACACTCTAAAGTCTCTAAACCTTACATCAACTAACAGAATGGCACTTTAGTTAAGTTATTTTACAACTTATAGCAGTTAGCGGTTGCATTGAAACATTCATTGTGCAATTGTTTAGTTCTATCAAACATATCCACGAGAGTCCGGTGCCAACTAAATAAAATTGTTTGGATGTGTTACTGTAGATTGTTTGAATTGTCTCTAATCAATAAGTCTGCAGTCGCACAACGTTAACAAATCATAATACAAATAGGTATAACGTTGTATTTATGTAAAAATGTAACCGATGCACTTGTTTTTTGAATAATGTAGGTGACAGGCAGGCCACATATCGTGGCCGGGTATATTACACAATAAACGCTTTTACTATATTTACTTATCATCGGCTTTTATTTTTTCCGTCCTTATTAAGACGATGTCATCAAAGAAGTAAGTCTCAAACGAAAAACAAAGGTTTATGAGGAACAAATCTGCAAATCAAATTATGAATGGCTATTGTAATGTATAACAAAAACAGACAAAAGGATTACCTGCCACCGATCCAAGCACGTTAAAATTTATTTGAACTGTAATCAATCGTGTATATTTGTGAAATTAATAATTAATTATACGTAATTGTAATTAGATTTAAAAGTAGGCACAATCGCACGGATTACAAGTTAGGGGCTTTGTGTGTCGTCTTTGGATTTTGGACAGCAAACTCCAGCGTATCTGAAAATAAATAAAAATAAAAAACACTACGAAGTGGCTATAAGTATTTTCAAGGAATCAGGAGTCGACAGAATAATACAAAAAACGGGTCGATTGACCTTGGTTACCTTCGTTTACTGTACAGTTGGTCAATCTGTATCTATCAATTTTTTTATTAACATTATTATTGGTGAGAGTATTACAGAAAGTTTGAGCGTCGTCCATAATAATACACACCCGTTGGCGACGAGACAGTAGGTGGTTTCGTAGAGAGCGGTAGAGATGGTCCGCGCGGCGTCGCAGCGCGTGAGGTACACGCACTGGCCCGCGCCGCCGTCCGTCGCGGGGCTGCAGTCGGCGGCGGCCGACGGTGCTGCCACCTGCGACAACAACATCGTCACACACTCGCTGCTAACGGTACATCGCCTACTTCTGCCGTGAAGCAATTGTTTTTACAATTTGTGTTTCGGTTTGAAGGGTGTGGATGCCGGCCCACGTGTATATCAGAGGCGACCGTCTCAGTCCTCGAGAGTAGTGACGCATCTGTGACAGAGCTTTGATAGGGCGGATACTAACAAATACTACCTGGACTAATTCTACTAACAGTCCCATTCAATTCATTCATTCATTCATTCAATTCATTCATTCATTCAACACCTATTAACTGTATTCACACTAACAGACCCATCCCTAGAGCCCTATCTGAGGTCGGTTGCAGATGTCCATGGGCGGCAGCGGTAACTCGCGACTGCTGCCAGCTCGTTCGCTACTCTCCAAACATAAACCAAAAAAAAAAAAAAACCGCCTGGCGACTTGTAACTCACGGCATTATCCTTAAGTAGCTTGAGATTGATGTCGGTTCCGTTCACGTTCAGAATCAGGGAGTCCGAGGCGACGTCGATCAGTGACGACGTCCACGGGAACTGGCTCAAGGAATACGACTCCAAGGGATCGCTCGTGGTCGTCTCTGTCGGCGCCAACATGTGGAAAAGGATAGGGGCTACGGACGTCGAATATAGGGAATCTAAAAATTGAGATTAAAGTATGTGTTACAATAAGCACCTTCTGTCGTAGTCGTGATAAATAGGTATTGTTTAGATAAGTAGGTATTGTTCGCTTATAAATTAGTTTTCAAATATATTTTTAATAGATCATAGCCATTTACCTTTAACATTAGATTCATAAGAGCCAAAGGAACCTTGAGAGGAAACAATCCTATCTGTAAGTAAAATAAAAGCATAAATAATAAGGACAAATATTGAATATGTTTGATCGAATCTCTGTATATAATAAAAATCTTAAAAGCAACGGTCATTGACATTTTTCTTGGCTTGCGTGATCGTCCTAAGACGCATTTACGGTGCCGAACAAACGTAATCTTTTCTTTTTGATCTTTTTATTGCTAACCTTACCGCTAACCTTTAGTAAAATAAAATACAAATTGTTAACCATCAACTACGGGATGGCAATTGACGCAAGAATAATTATATTCATTCAGGTTGCAGACGTCCATGGGCCGGAGCGGTCACTCTCCTAACATAAAAAAATACCAACTTACCGTTAAATCCGCTGTCCAATCTGTTATAGCTAACACCACCAACAATCCTATCTGTAAGCAAAATATAATAAGAATGAACAACGATAAGCATTAAATATGGTCCGCCAAAAACTGTAAATAAACAGGATATTTATTTGTTTATTCAGTTACACCAACAAAGTGAATACTATTATAATCAAATTAAATGTATTAAGAAAACACTGACAAGTGCCATCTCAATCGCAGTTGTCAAGAAATAATTTATATGTAGATTAAAATATATTGGCATGACACACTAACGCGTGTCTAGATTATAGGAGTGAACAGGGGAGGTGGTAGAACATGTATACAGTGCACCCGGGGGCTACCAGCGCCATACCGATTTCTACCGCGGAGCAGTTGCTATTACAACACTTTGTGGATTCCGGTCCACTATGCTAACTGATATGACGATCAAATTAAATTAGTTAATCATGCTTCCAGAAACCCACATGAAGCTGAACATGAGATTTTCCACATTGTTATTTCATTTTGATTAGACATGCTATTCACCCATGAGCCGTTTAAATCATTAGACGGTAACAAGCCGTCTCATGTTGCTGTCTGTTTGAATGGCCATACCTGTATCTGTGTCTGTATCGTCTTCGTCTTCGACTTGTACCCTAATCGGTATGTAGTCAGCGACACTGGCTGGCATGCCACCTGCAGACAGCGGCGCAAGTTGACCTATGGCAATGATGGCATGTGACATGATATTCCATTCAATAAATGTGATGTATGAAAAAATGTACGTTCCGTCGCATACATTTCGATGCATTATAATCAGGTATTTAAATTCATGCATTTACCTTTATCCTGCTTTCATTAATTATCGTTACATAACGACAAATGTTGCAGATTTTAACAAGTTTCGATATAAAGTTTCGCGACTTTTGGGACCGAGAATTTTACACAATCATTTTCGTATTGAAACAGAGAATCGTTTTGGGGAAAGCCCGAGTCTCGAGAATAGCTTGATACGGTACAATGATGTGACATCGTGACTGGATGGCGCCATTTGCAATGCGGTCGTTACATGCATCATGCAGGCATATTACGATATCGTAACTAGTAACAGTGTGTCTAATGAAATATAATAAAATAATTACTTAAGCTTTGCCTGAAGTAAGACGGCGCTTGAAGTGCTACGGAGTGATACTGGGCTGCCATCAACGCTGTAAGAATTTATGAAATACGATACATTTTCCAACCGTTACCTACATATCCAAATAGCAGTATCACTGTAAAATTTATTAATAGCCAAAACTATTAATGATTATAGCTGATTATGGTGATTATGTACTAAATCGTAGAACCGTCTAAGACGACTTGAGACACCTTTACTCGTTTATATTTTTTGAATGCAACAAAGAAAAAAAAACAATTAAATTAATTATTCAATCGTACGAGAATGCATAGCAGTTCCAAAACTAGAATCAACAACAGTGACAGCGGGGGTAATAAACTATAATTACCTACAGCCCTGTAAGTTTTTCGACTTTATTCTGCCAAATATATTGCCGCGCCACTGTGTCTCGATAACAGATCAGCCGGAAAGGAAATGAAATTAATTCTAACAAGTATTTTGTTTTCAGGCGAAATTACGTTTTAACATTGGAAGGTGTTCAAGTTTTAGTTTGAGTGTTCAAGTTTGGTTGAGATGTGTTTCGCGATCAGTTAGAAAAAGACGCCAATGTGACGTCACCGATAAAAACGATCAAGGTTCTAAAGCGATTTAATAAATTATCAATTTATTCATTTATTTATTTATTATCAAATTTAACGTTTCCGTTATTAGAAGGACAAGCCATATGGCGCGAATGAAATCCACTTTGAATTCCACTTAGAAGAAAATCAATTTTTAATCTGTATAATATAAGGACGGTGCGAATACGATTGAAAGAGTTTCAGGCAACGTTTCTTTCTAACTCGAACATTATCCTGACATTCAGAAAATCACTGGATGAAAAGCATCGTCAAAGCATTAGATCATTTCAAATCAAAGCGGGATCGAACACATGTAACTTATGAAAGCCATGTTTTTAAATCATTCAAATATATAAAAGAATCACGGTGTATTAGAAACTTACGTCGCGAAGCGGCAAATGACGAGTATGCTGGTAAACAAAAAAAAAAATTAAATGATGAGCATTACTCTTGTTATTAAAATTTGGCATAACACATAAATAATAATAATATTATGCTACGTAATAATCTTCAAAATATTAAAAAAACAGACAATACTCATTGTCAGTAAAATAGGAATTTAACATATTTTCCAGCACGTTTCAGCATCGCATTGCTTATTATACATTCAAAGCCGTAAAATATAATAAACACATTTTTATTAGTGTAATATTATCTAATCTCTTTTGGTACACGTCTGTTTAAAACCGGCTGATTTTAAAAAGAATATGTATTTTCTAAAATTTTAGAATATTTAAACTTACGGACTGGGCGTGATTGGAACTTGCTCACCATCCCGGATGGTACTGTTATAAATAAAACGATATTTATGTGAACATTATAGTGAAATATATAGAATCCTTATACGTATTTATAAATCTGTCCATATGCAGGTCAATAATTTAAGACTCGGGCGTAAAAGATGTTTTTTAAAATCAAATCGAAAAATGATTGGAGTAAAATTGCAAGGAATGTGCAACATATACACTTCACCCACCTGGCCTGCGATACTTAAACTGGTAACTATACTTTAACTGTTACATGGCCACCGATTGAAGCTTAAATATTTAAGATATATTATGTATATTTTGGTCGAACTAATACTAAACTATATATAAAAACATAATGTGAAGCACTCAATTCATAATATTATAGGTAACCATAATTAACACATCTTTAGAATACGCAGTCACTACTCTCCTTTTCCCGCCTAAAACCGAACTGTCAGACGCGGCGCCCCCGCGTCCTTCCCCCTCTCTTCCCCCCAGCATCCGTCTCACTCGACCTGTGACGTCACATCCTAGGCCCCGCGTTCACATAGTCTTTGTACGACTACAATATATGAAAGAAAAATAAACATACGGTCACGTGTGGCGTCGACCGACTCCGCGTTCACGGTGTTGGTGTCGTTTGGCTTCACAACCACAAGCGATGTCAGGGGTGTTACGAACTCGTACTGGAATACATAGTCTCTGATATATCACTACTGCTGCATGATCGGGCTAACGAGGGGTATTAATATTCATTTCATCAATTATACATTATTAATTAAAGTTCATATCGGCTTCGTCTTTTACCTGGCAGTTGTCAAGTCGCCAAAGATCAAAGCTGGCCGGTTGTAACATTAAAAAAAAATTGGAGTGCCTTTATTTTCCTTACTTTTCATGTCTTTTGGCAATGTTGAAGTTGATTAAGTATGAAATTATGAAAACAAAAGTAAATCTGCTTGAATATAATTTACCTTCAAGGCAGTTTCTAAAGCTTTCTTCTCGAGGTCCTTCTTTTTTTCATTTTCATCTGTTGATTCGGATAAAGCATCCTTCTCGTCAAGCAGTTGTTTGATTGTTAAGTATGCCCAGAGCCGCTCTAAGGGATAGTAATCAATGCTGGTGCGCAGAACTGGTATTTTTGGCGTGAGCTCGTAGCGTTTCTACGTAAACCGAAAAAAGATAGACTACATTACATTTCAGTAGATGAAGTATTGTAATTAGCGTTTTTAGTTCTATCGTTTCTGGACGCTACTCTCTACGTCCGTTTAAAAATTTTGAATTCGTCCGTAAATCTCAATATCGGTCATTAAATTCAAATAGGATAAATACATACCAACATTAATTTGTACTCGTACTTAATAATATTAACGATAGTGATATTAACTGAATCAAGACATGAACAGACCTATTTCTCCAAACCTATCATCAATAAATACCACTTAACCAATTAATGACCTTATTAAATGAACGAATTAATTAACAACAGTTCTGTTCGAGGCGGAATGCAGGCGATCCATGAACGACAGAGGCCGCTGCCCGGTTGTGTGTGCATGCTGTGTGTTGGTTGTGTGTATGCTGTGTGTTGTGTGTGCTGCTCGGTTGCTGCTCTTGGTGGAACGGTAGAGCTAGGTAGTTACCCGTCCGCCGCCGTCCTCCAGGCCGCAGAAGGCGAGCACTTGGGGCTCCAGCTCGGTGGCGGCGTCGGCCACGCGGCCCGCCACCACCGTCTCCGAGCCCGCGTAGTACGTGCGGAAAACGTGTTTCGTGAGCGAGCCCTCCTTTATCTGCAACAACAACAATAGTTCAAGCTCAAAATATTGGGTCTCGATAAAAATAATCTATCAATAAAACGGTTTGGTGTCGTGTGTAGTTGTGGATTCATTTACAATTCAAAATTAAACTATACTCAATTATTTATTTATTCTCGTTTATTAACGCAAGTGCAGGTCACAAAGGACGATCTTAGTGCTTGGCGTACATAATGATATAATATATTTAAAATATATAAACTTAATGTATGACTTTCGGGTGTCGAAACTTGAATTAAATTTGACTAGTACGTACCTGGGCCTTGGGGTACAGGAACTTGACGTCGGCGAGCAGCGGCGAGGACACGGTCCGGTAGAAGTCGCGCAGCTGCAGCGCCGCGTCCGCCGCCTCGTAGATGTGCCGCATGAAGCCGTCGTTGCGCAGAGACAGCTTGCGCAGGAACTTGCGATCGGCGTCCTCGCCTGGTAACAACAAACAACAACAAACAAAACAATTAAAAAAAAATCCCATACTACTACTTTTTTTTTTAAATTTATTGAAAGGACTTTGTCGCACAGCGACCACACCGTCCCGCAACAATCAGCACACAAATTACAACAAAAACCATTCCTATAAGCAAATAAACAAACAAAAAAAAACAATATCAGCCTTTAGATAAAATCCTATTACTTATATTAGTAAAAAACAAAAAGAATCCGCCATATTAGGCGCCACTGCTTAGTCCATCAAGTAGCTATACATCGTATTTACAATCGATACGATCGATCGAATACGATCGTATTTACAAATACATAGTAAATACCAACAACTGAATCTTGTTTTCTTATTTAACCTTACCTTTCCTTGTTATTGACAGTGATCACAGTTTTAATATAGAAATCATCTATACAATAATTACCGAACGCTAGCGAGAATATCGATGCCTTTTGTTCTCCATAGTTCTTCTCGGTCAGACGGTTGATGATGCGGACGGGGTCCGTCTCGCCCACGGTCGGGTCGCCGTCCGTCAAGAAAATCATGATCGGCTCCAATTTGTTACTCTCTGTAGTCATACATTATTTATCGGTATATGCGATAAGTAAATAGTCGATAACGCTTAATATAAGGCAAGACGCAGTTGTCATAGGACACAAATCTATGAAAATTCGTAGCACAACAAATAATTGCTTAATATCGATTGACTTTTGTTTTTTGTTTTTTTTTTAGATCTTTATTTTTTTGCGATTTAAGTACATATGTACATGCCAACCCCATTGTTCCTTGCCCGATAAAAAACAAAAACATCTTAAATTAAAAAAAAAAAAACCAAAAAAAAAGAACTAAATTAACATACACGACATATTTTTGATTTCAACTAGCTTTTGGCGGCATTCTCGTATAGATTGTAATTATTGGAAGTTTGAGTATAAAAAAAAATTACTTTGGCTCTACCACAAACGCGTAAGCCTCCGCTCCGCTAATCGTACTCACCGGGGACCTTCGGAGTGTTGTTATCGGAAACGCTGTCGACTTTTGGTTCCGTTTGACTTTCCGTCTTGTTGTCGTCATCCGCAACGCCTTTGCGAATGATGTTCACGGCCACGTCGAGGGCGAGAGCGATGTCGGTACCTACGCATCGTAAAGTCCTAAGTACACGATCTCTATGACAAATGACATACAAAAATAGAAGAAAACGAAATACACCACCCCATATCACGGGCACCGCCAAGATTATTTTCAGGGAGAAGTAATAAAATAACGCAACATCACGCCTGTATTCCCCGAAGGGGTGGGCAGAGGAGTGTAGTACACCCCCACATTTCACCAGTTACGTTTAAG